>JAAAKQ030106804.1:0-14197 GCA_010016005.3 Zanna intricata
TTTTTTTTTGGGGGGGACACAAAAATAGTATCTTGCTTATCGAATTTAGTGATCCTAGAACTACTATGAAGGTTGATACATATCGAAAAGGTTAAAAGATCTTAGAAGAGGTATAAAAAAACAAATAACGCGGGATGATATTCAGCGGGAAAATGTTTTTTGTTTGCAAAATCACGACTACATATGGCAAATCTGTGAGGTGATCGTAAAAATTTAGTTGGAAAAAATTCAATCATCCACCCCACAGCTCTGACTTAGCACTCGGAGATTATTATTTTTTCGCCGAGAACAGTGATTTGCATCACAAAGATTTGATGGTAACAACAAATTGAAAAGTGGTGTTACTGGGTGGTTTAAATAAATCAACCACATTTATTTAATATATAATTTAAACACAAAGTAATAAAATAAATTATTTAGTAATAATATAAGCTGAATTCTTTGTAGAAATAAATCTATAGAGGTTTTATTATAGGATTATGCCTAAAATGAGTGAATGAAGTGATAAATTATAGATTAAGTTATAGTAAAGGCACATTCTGCGCTAAACTGTTATGCCGCAGCAAAGAAAACAAAATTATAGTGAGTATACCCTTCATTTACTCATAGGACAGCCAGTAAATATAACAAAAGTTATAATCGAAAGACATAATCAAAAGTTTCATTTAATGACCTGAAAACAAACAAAATTAATATTTTCTCTGGGCTGATGCCTATATGATGTTATATGTTCTTATTTAGCATTTTGTGAAAACATAAGATGATGAAGGTAGAAAATCATAAAGACTATTACACAGCAATTAGTATGCAGGACATGTCAAAAATTACTGCAGTAATTTTAGACATTAGAAAATTACTGCATTACATTATAACTTGCATGTAGATGAATGAATAGATAATAAAGTCTAATTATTAAATTTTGGGTATAATACAAATTAGTGTATTAGATTTAGTGACCTTAAACATTAGTGTATTAGACAAAGTATAAAATCCGACTAAAATGAAGTAACTTAGTGTAATTTATTTGAAGTATTTGTATTTGAAGAAAACTGTTTCAATGCTTGATATAATATTTTGAAATCTCTTACAGAAAATGTAATAAACATTTAAAAATAAAAAAAATGTATTCAAATAATTACATTTTTTTACAATTAATTTTAATATAACTATTCCACAAATTTCTTGCTATTTAAAATTTATCTTTAATTTTCCTGTTGCACTATTATAATATTCTGGTTGACATATATTCTGTTGAAGTTACTGCTTTGTTCTCTCTCTCTCTCTCTTTCCATATATATATATATATATATATATATATATGATACTAATGTACTAAACAGAATATTCTCAAGGCACTTAAAAAACAAATTATGAAATCTGTAGAAATAAAAAAACTTCATTTTTATTTAATTTTGAATTGATATTTTTAATAGCAATATAACTGATGTTAATATTGGTGATATTAATATTCCCAACATAACTGATAATAATTTAATAGAACAAAAACTGTGTGCTCAAGAATGTTGAACTTGAACAGATACTGATTTCTTTACGTAGTAAGGTTTAATTTAATTCTTACTGAAATTCTTATAAATGGAGAAATTTATGTAACTTCTCCATTTACTACATTCTATATCACTTTAAATCTATGCAACTTCTTCATTTACATTCTATGTAACTTTAAATTTATGCAACTTCTCCATTTACATTCTATGTAACTAAATTACATTCTATGTAACTATTAAATTTATGTAATTTCTCCATTTTATGTCTAGTGGTGTATAATAAAATATGAAGCTTTCTCATTTCTGCTGAATTTATAAAAATAATCCTAAAAAATAAACAGGCATAATAAATAGTAATCAAAAATATAAATTTACAGTTGTTTTTGAAAACATGTAATTGATAAGATTAGGTTAAGAATTCGTTAAAGAAATGTGTTATTCTTTAAACATTTAGCTGTCTATGTATATTAATGTAAAAAGAAAAGTTTGAATTACATGGAAACTTCAAGTCATCCTTTTATCTACTTAGAAATTTTATATTATTACAACTTTTAAAGTTCCAGTGCAAAAAATATTTGAATAATCATAATTTATAATTAATTTCTTCTAGCCTCCATAGAAGTGGTAGTGTTTTTGCCTTTCATTTGTTATTTAGGCTGTTTTTAATAAGTAAAAATAATGTTGAAGCTATTAAGTATTAAACGATTCATTTTCAGAATACTGAAACTTCTTCTTCCAAAAGATTTTTGAAGCTAATCAACAGTATTTTCTTCAATGGAGTTAGCAATAGTAATATTGTTAATAGTGCCCTCCTTAAAAAGTTTTGAAAACTGAATAACATTTTACATCTAATGTAAACAAATGTAAATGTTGTATTTGTTTAAATTTCATATCATTAAAGTATCTTTAGAGCTTGTTTTTTACATACTTTGTAAAATTTGCACATTATGATATCGTCTTTGTAAATTCAGCTTGTTCTTATGAGGTGCTTTATAAAATATGGTTCTGTTGCATTAAGTTTCTTGTTCCTGTCAGTAAATTTACACTAAGATTGCTCAGTGTAGTATTTAAGTTCAACTATGCAGATTAATCTATGCAGTTGTAGATTAATATATCTGTCAGTCTACGGTTTGTTAATGTTTGGTATGATCTTGTGTACAATGACAGGTAACTTCCTTTCTGGAAAATATTGGAATTTTATATGGTTGTGAATTGATGGGCCAAATTTTATGTGTAGTGTATAAAATCCAAGATCTTAACATATTGGAATGACAGAAATGTACAAATAGATATCATTTTATAAAAACTTCATATTAAATGAGCAAACGCAATGTAGATTGAATGCACAATGTATCCTGTTTATTAGTGATTGACTGAAAATATTTTAATATAAATAAATTTGTACGTTATTTTCAATAGATCAACTTTTAAGAAAATGTTCCTACAATATGGTAATTACATAATTTTCTTTCTTCAATGCATTTTAGGCGAGTTTCTTACTCTCCTAATTTACATTATCTTATTGCCTAATTTATTTACAAGTGTCAACTTGTTGACACTTGTAAATAAACATCTACATCTAACTGATAGGACTACAATGTACAATCTTTATCTCTCTGATGAGTGAATATAAAAAGACTAAACTGTCCAATTTTGAAAAATTGCCAAATTAAATTCATTTATTCATAATACTGTATCGACCTGAAGTTAACAAAAATTTGTCCAAAATTACAAAAGAAATGGGCTACTGAAGCTTTAAAAGCTAATAAACTAGTTTTTAAATATTCTAATGCCAAATTGGTTCAAATGAATACGATCTGGATGAACAAAGTTGTATTGTATTATTTGATTATGTACACAGTAGAGATTTTAAAATTTTTTAAAGTCAGTTTTTGTTATTGTATTTATCCATATATATAAATATATATTTATATCTGAAACAATAATTTAATAAATTAAATATTAAATGATAACGTCAAATGGTAAAGTTACTAATTTAATGGTTAAGTTAGATTTTAATTTATGTAATCCATATGAACTACTCAAACCTTTAAATTATATTTAATAATAGCAATAGTAAAAATAATAATTATTACTGGAATATTATGGTTGTATTCATACATATAATAAGTTATAATGACAATCTGTAAATAGTGAAAAATACTGTACTTAAAAAGTACTGGTATATTAAAATAGAAAATTAAACATTATATTCTGGATTAACTAACAAGTATAATACTATGAAAATAATATAAAAGAATACAAACATAGTATGTATAATATTTTTCTATTATTGTAATAATACTAAACACTTACCGATATTGTAATTTATCAGGAATAGAAATAACCAATGATCACATGATATGTACATCCCACTCCTATTCTAACACCTTGAACCAAGTGCCCAAAAAGCACATGTTAAAATTATAAATATTGATCTTATAACATCTGTTATAAGACATGTAAGACGGTATGTGAATAGGTATAGAAAATTTAATACAGAAAAATTAAATAAACGCTGAAGTGATTCTGAACAGTAAGAAATGAACTATTACGTTCTGTATTTAGAGGGTGACAAATAAAACACAAGTAAAATTAATTTTTTTTCATAATAGTTCACTCGTGATAAACATTTAAATATTTTAAACATTTAAAACAATTTTGAATGAAATATAACCATATTTTAATTACAACTTTGTTTATTTAGTTTTAACATATAGCTCATTTACCTGTTTATTAGAGCACAAAATTTTAACTTGTGTTCAATAAAAATGAAGCAATATGATCAATTTAAAATATCCTGTATGTTCTCCAGTCTCAGTGGTGTGAGTGATAGTGTCTTGGCCTTTCATCTGGAGGTCCCGGGTTTGAATCCTGGTCAGGCATGGCATCTTTCATACATGCTACAATTCATTTATTTAATCCTCTGAAGATATACTTTAACGGTGGTTCTGGAGGTTAAAAAAAAAAAGAAAGAGATCCTGTCCATTGTTTATCTGTTATGACACGTATTTATACAATAACATTTTTTAATTTTTAATTTATTAATATAAAAACCTATTCTTTTAACTTTTGATCCAAAGTCAACAGGTATAATGAAGATAATTATGTCACTGATCTGCCATTTATCAATAGATTTTATTTACTTTTAAGCAGGATGAATACCTTTATCCTAAGCTGGCTGTTCCTTCATCTTAGGATTACTAAAAATTCCTGTAATTAGGTATAATACAAAAAAAAAAAAAAAAACAGGTGGATAAGTATACAATGTATTATTAAAAATAGAATTGTGTTGATAGTTGCAATGAGAGAGGTACTCACTTGTGATGCAACAGTCTTTCAAGTATGTATTTTTATAACTACTTCATTACTTTTAAAACCAGATAAATATTTACAGTTATCTATTAATATACCATGACTAACTTCATAAATAAAAATACGTTAAGAAATCTACAAGTCGAAGGAGCTATGTGTACTCAATCAATATCACTAGAATTAATGAATATAAAAAATAGATACTTAATGAACTGAATAAAAAATTGGAACCACAGTGTAATTGCTAAACATTAACCTGTACGTTGCTTGAATATATTTTGGTACATTTTGTATCGATTGGATTATTGGAAAAAAAAAAGGTTTAGTTTACTATCGTTTTTAAAATTTACTTTTATAAACATTCATATCTTTATACATGTTCTGTGGCAGAATGGTAGCATCTCTGCCTTTTATCTGGAAGGTTCTGGGTTCAAGTTACAGCCAACCTATCATAAAATAACCATAATCAAGCGTAAGCTTGTTGTTGCTTTAAGAAAAAATACATAGTTTATGAATTCATTGTTTCTTTTTCTCAAAAATACTAATTAGGCTTTACAAAAAAAAATAAAAAAATGAGAAATTTCTTGCAAAATTGTTTTTCATTGATTGTCAAATGTGCAGCTGCACATGTGGCCATTTTTTGTAATTGTAATATTTAAATTATGTTAAAGGTAACAAATGTATAAAAGTAATAGTCTAATTACAAGAAAAGAAACAACATACCAAAAAAAAAACCTTAACAAGTAAACAAAAATAAATAAAAGTCTATGAAAATTACACCACTTCCAGCCAAAAAAAAATTGACATGAAATACGCTATTAGTTTACTGTATTAAAAAAAAACAAAATCAATTGTTTTACACTAAAACTGCAAAGAAATACAACTGTACACAGTGACAATATTAAAAAATAAAAACTATGTAACTATTGAAAACAGCTGAGATTCATACAATTGTATTTCATAAGTTATCATGAGGTTGCAATAACTAATACTGCAACAGAAAACATCACTTCTAACAGATACTTAGAAGTGATATTTTTTTTTAACTAAAAATTGTAGTCAAATAAAGTAACAAAAGGAGAGGAAATAGAAGACATGGACTAAAGTCAAATTCAGTGCTGAAGGGAGATTCAGTTGATTTGACTAAGTTGAATGAACGGTGAAGAGTTAATGAAAACAAAATCAAAAGTTGTAATAAAAAAATATAATAATGTTCATAGATAAGTTACAAGCAAATAAGTAAGATTTCAGAGGGCACAAATTCAAAGTTGCACCTACATATTCAAAGCTAATTTTTTTGTAATATCATCATATAATTATTCTGACAAAAGTATACATTACTGTAAATACTTATTACGTATTTAAATTTTGTTAGAGGTTTTCAACAATTTGCAATATTTACATGACTAATTATCTGTACAATTGTCCATATCATTCTAATTATAATGCAATTATAAATATTACAATAGTTATGGTTTAATCAGTGAAAAATTTATTATAAAAAAATTACTAATTATATTGGCCAAAAAATAATTGTGTCAATTATACCATGATTATTAGTCACAATAAAATACTATTGGTTTTTCATAAAAGGGATAAAATTGTAATCTCATAAAAGGGAATCGTATTTAGGATCCTTTCAGCCTGACAATATCAGGAGATTTTTATTTCAAGCCTACTAGTCTAAGAGTAGGACACATAATATAAAGAAAAAAACAAAACTGCTTAATGTAACACTGTGATTATTGATGTCTCATTAAATCTACTAACAAATTCTTATAACAAAAATTAATTTAAATCTTCTTAACATCTGATAAAATGCGAAATATCATCAAGTTTAAAAAAGTATCAGAGTTATTATTTTTTACTGAATGGAGATGTTACAAATGATTATGGAATTTTAAGAAAATTTTAATATAATAAAACTAATTTGCGAATGACTCCTGGTAACAAATATTATTTATTATAGATTAATAATAAATAAAATAACCAATTATAATTTGAGCTAATAATTACCAAAAACAACAATTACTAAAAATATTGAAATCATTTAAGTGGAAAGAACTTTTATTGTTATAAAAAATATGTATTATTTATACGAATAATTTTAGCACATTTTTAAAGGTATAGTTTGATGATGATAATACTAATGATCTACAAGTTATTTCATATAAATTTATCACACTAAAATCTTATTTAAATTTTTAAAATTTACAGTTTGAGAGATTTAATCATCTTACTAATTTATAATTAATGTAACAATTAATATAATATTAATAATTATGACAACATCCATTAATTTTAATATAATAAGTAATATTAAAAGAAATAAAACATATCAAAAATATATGTTTTCAAAAATTACTGTAGTAAATTTTTAATTGATATTCTGAATAAATAAAATACCATATAAATATTAAGTTTTAATGATCTTTTTTTGCAATTTGTTAACACTCTGTATTTGTCTTTATACATGTTTGCTTTAAGATAATAAACATTTTTATTTCCTTTTTTACTTCTTGGCTGCAGCAGTGATTTTTTTGTTTGTAAAAAAGCAATGATTAAAAAAAACAATAAACCTAAATACTAATTAATAAAAATGTACGTAGAATTATGAAAACTGAAGAAATATAATTAAACAAGTTTTATTTTCTTTTCTTACAGCATTTTTTCAGGGTACAGTAAATTATTCAGCAATGTGAAATTTAATATTACTTCTACATTTTACACTGTATCAGATGCCTGTTAGTTTTAATGAAGTGGAGCCCTTAAGGTTACCATCATACAGCCTATACAGATACCTGACTGCAACATATAATGTAGAAATAACATGAAATTTCACAATTACAGACTAACTTAATGTCTGTAAGAAAGAAAAGTAAAACCTGTGTAATGAAATTTTGTTCATTTTTCATAACTATAATAGTAATCTAGATGCGATACTGGAAGAAGTTTTTTTTTAGAAATTTGTATAAGTTTCTTTTTGGTCCATTTAAATAGAAATTTGAATGATAATGAACATGTGTGTAATGAATGTTATGCTAGCTGGGATTTATTCTTGCTTCCTTTTGCCGAGTAAATTTTTCACTTATATCTCAAAGAATGAAGAATTTTTTGAAAATTTCACGAGAGGCAAAAGCGTCTCTTTTTTATTGTTGTATGGAGTGTCTTCATTAAAATTTGAAAAATAGTTTAATTTTTAAATTTTGTTCCTTAGTGTAGCACCTCCCCCCCCCTACTTCTAGATAAGACAATTTTTAAAAAACCTATGTTACTTTCAGACTGTAGACCTGTTACTATCCAAAAATTGGTTGTAACTGGTTGGATTTGTGAAGCTACAGAAGGGAACCGAAACATATATTATAGTTAAATACAATACCCCCTACTGTGGATGAAGTCGGGTAAAAATTAAATAGCAAAAAATTTGGAACGATTGATTTTTTTTTATTTCTGTAATCATTATTTTTTAAAAATGGATATATGTTAATGAGAATGAATATATTATTACTTGTTAAATGTGCATGATTCTACGTGATCCACTCAAATACAGTATTTGTTCATATGATTCCTACAAAAGTACTTTCACGTTAACCCACATCTTCAGATGTAGATTTTTTTGTTGTAAAATACTTTGTATAAAATTACACATTAAACATGTAAATTAAAATATAAAAAATAAAAATTGAAGATATTAAAATTACATATAAAATATATGATGCCAATGAAAAATAAAAACATACTATGTGTATATGGCCAGCCATTACTATAGTACTGTTACTATTAAATAAAATGAAATGTTTATGTAGTGTCTGTAAAAGTGCTGCTACCTGTTGGAGCTTTTATAAGTTTGTCCTCCTCAAATACTGTTGGTAAGTCGATCAAGTTGGAATTCCTGCTTATATTAATGTATATATAATACTTTTCCAAAATAGGTAGATTTTTATAATTATTTTAATTTCCAATATTTCTAAATTAGTATTAATATCTGAAATATAATGTTTATAATGACATGATCAGCAATATTAGAGAAACCCAATTTTTTAATTTTATTTTTATTACTTTTGGACTGCAGTACAATGAATCTTATAAAATAAAGTAATATTCATAACTACAATTACTCACTAAGTTTGGAATAATACTTTATTTTCCTGGGTATATGGCAATGACAACTCCTTTAGCCTTAATAGTTACATATGTGGAAGTTATTATTGAGCAGCATCCTGGAAACTGAAGTAGTTTGAAGTAAGGGTAAGTATTGCTAACAGCCGTGGTCATTTTAATAATACACTCTTTCACTCGGTCACTTCAGTTACCGCATGCATGCAGTCGATTGTACGATACTGGCATATATTAGTGGTTAATAACAATAGCAGTTGGTTTCATTTAAACAGATTTATAAAAAATAATACTGTATTTTTAATACTTCATTTTTTTTAATAATTAATGGATAAAAAATGTAATGTAGATCTACTCTTTATATTTTCAAGAAATAAAATTTTAATTCATCTAACGTTAAAAATCTGTTAATAGAATTAGTTCTGCTATTTAATTATTAAGCAACAAATCTAGAAACTAGAATGAATTTCAAATAATAAGATGCTAACTAATTACTTTCTCGACCTACCATTAGAAACTGCATATCATTCATGAGATGGTTCTGTGAATGAAATTGATGCTGCTTAACTGCAACACCATTATTCTAATTAATTCAAACAGAATTGTAGATGAAATAACATCTCATTATAGTTTAATCAAATCATTTTCTAAATCTGGAAATAACTTAACTTGAACTATTCCACATTTGAAAAAGGAACTTTTTCTATTATTTTCTTTGTTTATGTTGAGTGAGCTTAAGTATTACTAAATGGATCTAAATTCACATTTCTTTATCTTGTTGAAGAGAAATTTATATAAAATGGCACTCAAACTGCTATTTAAGATCGTCTAATTTTCCAAAATTAATGGATAAAAATATAATTTTATATTACTGGTACAATTACAAATATTTTGTTTAAATTAATGGATTCCTTAAGAAAATTATTTAGATATGAAAATAAATATTTGCAACAGAATGGTTAATCGATCATTCTGTATAAATAAAAGTAAAAATAAACCGAAATCGAATTTTATACTAACAATCTGAATCTTTTTTCCAATACTACCTGAGATACTTTACGCACATTTGATTTTTGTAATGTGATCGCATTCATATTTAATAAACTGTAATTAATTTTGATATCATAATCGCTCTTAGTATAGTTTTATATTTATAACAATATATTACAATTATACATATTAAAGTCTTATTATTATTATTATTATCATCATAATTAATAATTATTAATAGAAGTCTTTTATGTAGAATCAGTGTAATCACTACATTCATTAAAATATCTTTGTCACGCTAACTCTGTGTAATAACTACCATGTGTCTTATCGTACATAACAACTGAATTACTGAATTGGTATTGGGGTTGATAAGGGTGGTACCATTGGGTAGGTCGGAATGAATAATTTCTTTGTTGTTGTAATGCATCTCCATTTGCTTGAATAAAACGTTTTGCCGGTGTACTCGGTGCCGAACGACTTCTTGCTGAACGCTGTTTTGCCGATTCCCAATCGCGTAATAATTTACATAATCTTGCATGTTCGAGCGCTACTTCATATTCGCAAGTAGAATCATAATCTGGTCCCTAAATAAACAGAGAAAATAAAAAAATAAGTTACAATTTAAAACTTAAATTTTTATATCTATTAGATTATATATATATATATATATATATTTCTAATTGTAATTTAATATTCTTTACATCCTCTATTTCTAAATTAATTTTTATATTTGGAGGGAATTTTGAAAAAAAAAAGCTGCCTTTTGTACATTAATGTATTTTTAACTTAATGTAAAAAATACACTATTTTGAATAAGATAATGTATATATATAAATTATATAAAAATAAACTCTCTAAATAAGACTATTCAAAATACAAAATTATATATTTTATGGGGTGTTTTTTTGGTATTTTGCATGTTCTAGCCTGTTTAACTTTCATATAAAAGGAAAACAGAATTAAAAATGATCACAATTTTCAGTAAACCCAAATATCTTATAAAAATACATACATATTTCAGTTAAGAGTTTTTTGTTTCTAAAAAAGGACAATTAGGAATTAGGTCAATGCTAGGTTTAGCAGTATAATAAAGTACGTATAACAGAAAAAATTAAATTAATTAAATTACGAGTATGCACAGTCATCATTATCATTACTCTCTTTTTTCTGTTTAACCTCCGGAACTACCGTAAGGTATATTTCTTCAGAGGATGATATGTATGAATGTGAATGAAGCGTAGTCTTGTAAAATCTCAGATCGACCAGTTCTGCCCACCGGGCTGGTCTAGCGGATAACGTGACATCGCAAATCAGCTGATTTCGAAGTTAAGAATTCTAAGGTTCAAATCCTAGTGAAGGTGTAGGCTAAAGGTATTCAGCATTACTAGTGACAGCTTTTACTTCATTTACTATCACAGGCATTGACGTTACAGAGAACATTGAAAAACTGATAAATAAAAAACAAAATAATTAAATATAATTGCAAAAAAAAAATTTTAGAAAAAAAAAACTTTCTAAACCGAATATAATGTTTAATTATGTCACACTAATTACATGAGAGATGTGATGTCATACGATTTTAATAAGATCTCGTTGAACTATATGACTAAGAAATTAAAACACATGATTATCTTCAGAACTAAAAAAGTATCATTTGTTCTTGAGCGCTGCTCAAGTTAACAACTGTTAAGTGTTGTTCAGATGTTTTGTATGTGAATAAAATTTTTGTGATAAAAGTAGATTTTTTATTTTTTTTTGGTTTCATCATTATCATCTAAAAAGGACAAATGAAATCAGATAATTTAAAACTTGAGTTTGGAATTAAGTAAAACGTTTTTAAATTATATAAGTTACTTAATGTAATTTTAGTTATCAGGTTAATTAACGGAATTGAATCGGAAAAAGAAAATCTCAATCGCATAACTCTTTACAAAGTACATAATTTCAGCACTAAATTTGTATAATAGCTGATTATACTGACGGTAAGATGAAATCCTGGTTAACATAAAAAACTAAAAATTTCAAGCTAACGAATTTTTTTAGACAAAATTATAAACATTTTAAAACACTTTTAATTAAATCGTATGGCGAGTAGATATATAAGTTTCTTTGTAAACCATACAATAAAACCACAGGACAACGAATAACAACTATTGATTTTCTCGCTTGAAGTATTTAAATAGCCCATTTTGTAGGATGCTGGAGGAAGAAAGGATGTAAAAATGAGATTTTTGCAAATATTTATGAATTATTAATTTTTCTAGAAATTTCTATCAAACGTTTAAAAAAAATTGTTTGTTTGTGTTAATGGTACAATAAAAAATAACAGTTACGATGTTTGTAGTTTCTGCATTTTTTTATCGCGCCATGAAAGAGTATTTCTTTCGGTAATCTTTAGCTAATAAATGTTTTAAGAAAAATGTTTTATCTCGGTTACTTTTTAACTACGAGTTGTCCAACACTACAAAGTCTTTGAAATTGTATAACATTATCTAGGATATATAAATATAAAAATTGAATCGTGAATTTTATCCGGGAAGAAAAACTACTGCATTATATGAAGCGAAGTGAAAATATTAAACGAAGATTTCAAAGTCAAAAATTTTAAAAATGTAAATAATATGCAACGGTATGTAAAATATAATGTAAAAATAAAACGAATGAAATAAAATAATAAACATCATATAATACTTTTTAAAATTCTGATTTTCTTTCTCAGTCTAGTTAAATTAAAACAGATTATTATTCCTTAGTTCACCGGACTGGTCTATTGGTTTATGGGACATCGCAAATCAGCTGATTTCGAAGTCGAGAGTTCTAAGGTTCAAATCCGAAGGCTTTTATACGGATTTGAATACTAGATCGTGGATACTGGTGTTCTTTGGTGGCCGGGTTACAATTAACCACACTTCTCACGAGTGGTCGACCAGAGATAGTACAAAACTATACTTCATACATATCATCCTCTGAAGTGATACTTTACGGTAGTTCAGGAGGTAAACAGTAAAAAAAGAGAGATTATTGTTCTTTAGTCTGACACCTGCTTTAAAAAGATAAAATTTAAAGAATTAAAGGGTATATAGTTTTTATTTCGAAATCTCTTCTATTGCTTATTTTTAACAAGACTACTTTTTTTCTTTTTACTTCCTTGTACGAAGTAAGGGTAGTGTTGTGATCGCAAAAAATTTCGGTTTTCAGATTTCAACGGAAATGTCCATTTTGACTAGTTTCGGCGTGCCGTCTTTACGTACTATGTATCTCGCATAAAAAAAATGCTTAGCCGTAGAACGTTGAAATTTCGGATTTAGAACTGTTGTAACATCTAGTGGTGCACATCTTTTTTGATTTCATTCAACTGGCATAAAAATGTCTAAAAAAAAGCCCAGAATCCAAAAAATTTGGATTTTGGAGTTACTTATCTTAACTGCAGTAATAAACTTCATTAGGGAGTTTTCAACGTTATATAATTAGTGGTACTTATTTTCATCGGTACAGAATTATAGGCAAATAAAATTTTAATTAATGAGAAGATATTTGGATCTTACAAGGGAAAGGCATATCGGTTCGAATCCGACTTTATCTCCTTTTTTTATTAATTTAAAAGTATTGATTTATTAATAGTTATTAATCATCTGACTGTAAAAAAGTCTTAAAATAAATACTAATTCAATAATAATAAAAGAAGGAAATAATAATAAAAAAAAAAATCAGGTGTTATTTGTTAAATTAAAATTTTATGTGCTTTTCATTATACTCCAACATTTTTACAGAGGTTAATAATGATTAATAAATCAATATATTTAAATAAAAAAAAAAATTAAAAACAATATATGTATATAAAGTAAGATTCGAACCGATTTAACCGTGGATACATCGATTCGAATCCGATACGTTCTCAATTACACCACATAACTACTTGAGCGACGTGAATCAATATTAATATATAAACTAATATAAAATACTGGTACGGATACTACATAAAAATGTGATGCAATGTGGAGTCCACCACAACGCAATTGTGTAACTATTTATTTAACTAAAGAATTGGAGGATCGTATCTCACTTTCAAATGAAATAAGTTTAAATGAAGTGCAGCAAAAAAAGTGTATATATAGTTTAATAGGAGTAGTTGAACGGCATGGATAAAGTCCTACGCAACAACTACCACATGAAAATAAACAAGAACAAAAGGAAAGTAATGAAATGTAGTAGAAATAATGTAGATGAACCACTGAACATAAAAATAGGAAGAGAAAAGATTACTGAGG
>JAAAKQ030106826.1:0-11288 GCA_010016005.3 Zanna intricata
AATTATTTGTTAAACGTTTTTCTAAATAAATACAAGATTAGGGTGGTTATGGGTATGGAGAATTTATGTCAGAAAGAAAGGTTGTACGGAGCAGTCATCACATAAGAACCACTTTTTTAGGTGTACAGATGCATAAAATAAATAAGCGCATTGAAATTTAAAAACGCTTAAAATATATGTTAAATTAAATTATTTTCTAAGTAAACGTTTTTTTGTAGATTACTGAATTAATAATAAACAAGAAAAAAAAAATTCCTGCCGTATTAAAAATATAAGTCCGTACTTTAGTTACAAAAAATTGATTTTTGTTACTGAAGTAAAATAAGATTCTGAAGAATTTGTCTTGAATTCAATTCCTAGTATACTTCATTTTCAACGGATTTTATTAAAGATCGTTCAAGTATTTCTTAAGAACCTTTTAGCAATTTTAGCTACAATTTCATCCTCTTGGAAAAAGTATAAGCAAATACCATACCTTTTTTTGCCTTCATAAGATATTTATTATTTTATAATTAATTTCTTTTTATTGTTACTATTGAATTATTATGTATCGTAAATTTTTTTTTAAATCGGAGCTTAATAATTATTAATAAATCAATATATTTACATAGAAAAATAAACTTAACAAAAAAAGAGAGAAAAGGAGATGAAGTCTGATTCGAAACGATATGCCTTCCTCTTTTAGGATCAAAATATTTCATTAATTAAAATTTTATTTGGCTATAACTCTTGAACCAATAAAAATAAGTGCTACTTATAATCTTGAAAAACTACCAGTGCGGGCTTATTACTGCAGTTAATAAAAAGTCCAAAATCCATTTTTTTTTTTTTGGATTTTGGGTTTTTTTTTTTGGATACTTTTTGTTCAGTTGATTGAAATCAAAAGAAGAGGTGCACAATAAGATTTTACAACAGTCCTAAATCCACAATTTAAACATCCTATGGCTAATAGTTTTTTAGTTATACGTACGTTCGTACAGACGCCATATCAAAACTAGTCATTCAGGGATGGTTAAAATGGACAATTCTGTTAAAATTTGAAAACCGACATTTTTTGCGATCACAATACTTCCTTTACTTCGTACAATTAAGAAAACAATAATTTGATAATCTTATTAAAAAATGCCTTAATCCTTTTAACTTCTCAGTCCTGTTAAATAAAAAATTTGTCTTATTTTTATAAATCTTAGTAATATTATATGTTAGGAGCTAAGTTAATGTTCTTTTGGAAAATGTTTGGGTCCCTAAACAGGGCCTGTCCCCGGCAGAGGAAATTAGATCTTAAGCCTTATTTTTTTTTAATGGTTAGTTGCTAATTCTAGAATTAAAAATGAACAACTTCTTAGCAATAAACATACAATTTCTTTTTCATTCAACCAGAATTATAAAACATTTATTTTTATATTTTTACATCTACTCACTACTAAACGAATTTATTTACCGTTTTTATTTCTTTGCTTTGATTTTATTTCTTCTGTTTTATTTTACTTAAGCATTTCTTAGCGACGAAGCTCTTTTTCAAGCAAAGTGGGCAAAGCGCAAAACCTCCTTCCACTAAAATGCTAAGGTAAACTAGAACAAATTCTTAACAATATCATCAGTGGTGTTTTATATTCGACCTAACGGGGATTTTCTTTAAAGATATTTTCTAGGTAACCGATTCAAAACAAACTAGTAGGTTTTATTGAGTCGAGTTTAATTTTTTTTATTAAATTATCTAGCAAAAAGAAAATTGTATTTTGCGACATGAAAAGGTTGTTGCAACTCCTTACTAGAAATATCTCCAGCATTCTTCTATGTATAAATTTTATTTTATCTAAATTTTTATTTTTATTTGGAAGTACTAATTTATAATAATTAATATTTTTGATTTCATTTCAACAGTAATTATTTTTTTCAAAATTTATTTTTGTTGCGGGAAATTACAGAATAAAAACCTAATTGACCGATGTATCTATAAATTGGTACAAATTAAGTGCACAGTATTTTATCTAAACGCAAAGTATAAATTCATATTATTTTATTTAATTGCTCAGTAAAATAAGAAAATACCCAGAATAAAAAAAAAAAAAAAAAATCAGTAAAAAACCCGGTAAACTCAAAAAATGTTCAGTAAAACATTAAATATTCGGTAATTATACTACAATAAGTGAGCCAAAACTTTGTCCCTGTCTTTCCCAACCGAACAGTAGGCTGGCATAGATGGGATGTGTGAACGGGGTTTGTTCTACAATCTAACCAGATGACATCATCCGATTACAAATATCATTACACATTTGTGCATAAAATGTGGATACAATATGACTGGTACTGTATGATACTAGTACACTAGACAGAGCAGTTGGGAAGGAGCCAATCTCTCACCTCACGTATTGCAAACACCGATAAAAATGCTAAACATTTAGTAAAAAAAAAATTATTATTTATTTAGGATTTATTTTTTAAATTTTTTATTTAACACGATAACGTTTTGATTACTATTTATATCCTTGTATATATATTTATTATTAAATAAAGTTAAAATAAAAAATTTAAACTATTTGGCATCTAGATAAAAAAAAAAATTTAGCAGGCCAAAAGTGGATATGTAAAATTTATAAACCAAACATAAATTAGGTGAATTGTTAAGAAAAATATACAGTAGTATGTTGGAAAACAAATGGAGTCTGCCTAAAAATATAAAATTAGACTTTATAATTAAGTTAAAATATACATTTAGGTTAAATGCTACTTACTATTAAACTACTACATTAAGAGAAAAAGTTTCATTGTTATTTGAGGTGGTTTAATTTAAACATTTCAAACGTCAAAATAAATAGCATCTTTCTGAAATAATTAACCCTAAAAATATATTATTTTCACAAATAAATAAACTTTACTCTTGTGTTGTATAAATAAACACTAATATTATGTTTTACAAATGTTCAAACATTTGACAAGTAATTTCATGAGGTCGGTTTGTATTTTATTAAAACAATACTTTTTGTTTTTACTGTATCATATAAAAATATATAATGTTTATAAAATTAATTTAAGGGGCTTCTAATAACATGATTAGCATTCTATTAAGTAAATGTACATTTAAAGATGTAATTTAATTATTTTTTATTTAAGGTTTGTTTTACTGTTAAATTTCAAAAAATGGGTATTTAATGATAAAGTTGGATTAAAATTAAATAATGTCTATAATTAAAAGTGTAAAGAAGATAATACCTACTTTAAATTCTGATTATAGTTTTAATAAAAAATGTTTTTTGCAGATTTTCAATGAAACTTCAATGCTATTTGCTATAACTTTAGTGTTATTGTTCTTTTAGAAAAAAAAAGTTGTTATTGTTCTATTTTCCAACGCCCAGCCAAAACTACTGAGGATGAAATGATGAAAATATGTACACATGTTTGTCTTACGGTGTAGGTGTGTATTAAGAAAGGATTTTTTTGAAATTCCAAATTTAAAGGGTTAAAATGGATATGGAATTTTCTTGAAACAAGGTTTCAAGGTGCTAGACCTTTAACAAAAAAAAAAAAAAATTAAATAGAATTTAAAAAATAATGTAGCAGATTGTCGGGGTTCCGGCCCATATTGTATTTCCTAATTTAAAACCATAAAATGTTTTTTTTTTTAATAAAAAATTAAAATCATAAAAAACCTATAAATAAATAACCTAAAACGTCTTTTACTAAATTTAATGTAGTTCTATTTATCGAGCCGGCCTCCGTGGCGCGAGTGGTAGCATCTCGGCCTTTCATCCTGAGGTCCCGGGTTCGAATCCCGGTCAGGCATGGCATTTTTCACACACGCTACAATTCATTCATCACATTCTCTGAAGATATATCTAATGGTGGTTCCGGAAATTAAAAAAAAAGTTGTATATATCCAGATATATAATCTATATCGATTGTCATTATCTACGTCAATATGGACTTCCTCAGACAGTTATTATATGATTAAATTTTTCTAAACATCCCAATCCCA
Organism: Zanna intricata; assembly: GCA_010016005.3. NCBI lineage: Eukaryota > Metazoa > Arthropoda > Insecta > Hemiptera > Fulgoridae > Zanna > Zanna intricata. The sequence continues at coordinate 3,977 of JAAAKQ030106826.1, forward strand.
GTTTCACGTAGCGGATCAATTTTTCGCAAAAATATTTCTTTTCACGTAACTAATATATATTCTCAATATGAGCCAAGTGGACCAAAAATACAATTTTTCGAAATATTTCGACCCCCTAACGCCACCTAGCGGATCCAAATTAAGTCAGAAACTTTCCCGGACATGTGCACAACTCTCAAAAGTTAAAAGTTTCATCACAATCGGATGAATAGTATAAGAACTAAGAACGCAAACGGAACAAACAAACAGTCACTTTTATTTGTATATATATATGTATATACATATATAAATATATATATGTAAGTTAGTAAATATAAATAGAATTTTGAAATAAATTTTATAAATATCAATAATTAGGGAATTACTTTATAAAGAAATCATTATTTTATAACACAGTAGACTACCAGTATATTGTATTTGAATTTTATTTATTATTAATCAGAAACAAAGGAAAAGTTGCCTTTGTTTATTCAAAACATTTCTGTTTTGTTTTTCTAAAAGTGTATATTCTATTAGAATTTTCAGAAAAAAAAAGGCTATTTATTTGAAATGATTGTTGAACCGAACAAACCATACAGGAAGTAGAAAAATTCGTATAAATCAACTCACTTTAACAATGAAATACTGGCTACATGAATCAGATAAATACTACACATCAAAAGCAATATGTATAATACAGCAAAGAATAGATCATAATAGATCAATAATAATATGATCATAATAGATCATAAAGAATAGCTTCAATAGATCATAATAAAGATTAAAAACTGATGCTCTGTTAATTCCTTAAATTTCTATTTTCAGAAATATGTGCATAAATAAAACTAACACGTATTGTTTTGCATCAATTAAAAAAAAAGATTTTACAAAAAACTGAAAAATAATATATTTTTTTACGAAGAAATGAAAAATTAATATTTTATTTCTTTTTTAACCCACCGGGTGGTCTAGTGGTAAACACGTTGTCGTAAATCCAGTTGATTTCAAAGCCAAAGTTCTCAGGTTTAATAAAGGTAGTTGTTATTTTTATTGTGATTTGAATACTAGATCGTGGATATCTGTGTTCTTTGGCGATTGTTGGGTTTCAATTAATCATACGTCTCGGGAATAGTCAACCTGAGTTTGTTTAAAACTAAAAATTTACTGATACAGTTATATTAAAATGATAAGTCGCTAATGACTCTAATTGTTAACGGGACTACAAATAAAGGTAATGAAAAAAATACATTATTAAAAAAAAATTTTTATCGTACTTTAAATAATTAAATTTTGTTTAAATTTATAGTATTAAAAAGTCGACAAAAATTAATATTTTTTCAGTAAAAATTAGCCGTCTTAAAAAAAGGCAAATGCGAGTAACATCTGCTGTTTAATAAAAGTTAAGTAACTATAAATTTCGTAATTGACTGTGAATTAAAATTTTCTAGAATTCATTATATGATTAATTTTTTTTTTATTTCTATAAAAAAAAGATGTCTAACATAAAAACGACACCAAAGGGCGAGCCAACTGCAATTCGTTATTTAATAGATAACAGGGACAAAAAAATCGTAAATAAAATCATTAAAAAATAAAATCATAATCGTAATCATAAATCATAATCGTAAAAAATCGTAAATATCTTAAAAAATCGTTATGTAAAAACTGAAATTAAAAAAAAAATTTTACTAAAGAAAGTTTTTACAAAAGAATTGCAACGAATCAGAATAGCAGTTTCTATTAAAAAAAAAGCAAAAAACAAAGCTGGTCGAATTAACAATTTCCTCTATTTTAAATTTGTAAATAAAATATTACTGTTTCGCAGAATTACAGTTTTGGAATTCAAAATGGTTTGGCATTTTTTTAAATGAATGAAAATACCTCAAATTTCTCTTTACGTTTAAAATTACATTACGTTAAAAAATGTGCTAAGATTTTTATAATATTACATTATTGTCTGTATTTAGTGAACTAAATGTAAACATATTTGTACTTTATAAACGATTCACGATTACAGTATCTAGTTTCAATATGTGAAAACACTGATAAAACGTAATTTAAAAAAATTGGTTTATAGATTTTCATAATTTTTTTTAAAAATTGGCTTTTAAATATCAGCAATGTAGAGACTATCAACACATCCAAATAAATTTGCGAGACAAATAACGTAGCCCATTAAACACCGAAACCCATGAGTACTTACGGTTAGTTATGTTCGGGAAGAAGTCAATCGATTAACAACCAACTGTAAGATAAAACATAATGACCACGTTAACCACTGTTCAATGGCAAAGATGTCAGGCTGTTAAAGAGAATACATATATTAAGAGCTTGGAATCTAATAGTGATACTCGTGACGAGGTTTCTATTCTTGAGTTGACATCACCTAAGTATTTATACTTCTGGTGTGATTTGTTCTAACGTTGTTTTTTCTTTAACCTTGTGGTTTTATTTATATTACTGGGTTTTTTATGAATTCTATTGCCTAGTTGTCTAGACTTTAACATTGCATATGCTATCTTTGATTTACTATTGATGTTTCTTGGAATGTATTAAGGTACTTCAAAAAAATTCCTTTGCATATGCTTATTGAGATGAATTTATTTACGATTTCTACCTCTTTTTCTGTTTAGCCTTCGGAACTACCTTAAGGAATTACTTCAGAGGATGAATGTGAATGAAGTGTAGTCTGGTACAATCTCAGATAGACCACCCATGAGAAGTGTGGTTAATTGAAACCCAACCACCAAGAACACCGGTATCCACGATCTAGTATTTAATCCTTATAAAACTAAATAGTAATATTATAACCTTTACTAGGATTTGAACCTTAGAACTCTCGACTTCGAAATTAGCTGATTTGCGATATCGCGTTAACCACTAGACCAGCCCGTGGGCTAGGATTTCTACCTAGAAACCAATTGTAAATATAATTTAGGATATCAATACTAAAAAATTGCCTTATAAGAAACAAATTAGACACATAACATAAAATAATTTCCTGAATGAAGTATGTGTTCCTATATGAAGTAGGAGTATATGTAAACTATTTCCCTTTATTGAATTAAAAATATTATTTTTTTTCTAGCATTCTGTAAAAAAAAAGACACCAGACAATTTAATGAGCAGTTAAATAACACCAGTTTTTACATAAAAAAAAAAAAAAAAATGGAATATATAGTTTCGATTATTATGACATGTTTTTATTATTTTTTTTCTTTTTAGCGTTATTTATAATCATTATTTATATTCCATTTTATGATGAAATTTTATTTTAACTGAGTATATTTATACAGCAATATAAAATTCAAAATTTTGCTTTTTTTACAAGGGCATCATAAAAATTTTAATTGCTAAAATGAATTAATTTATCCAATTTATTATTTATTATTTTTTTTTAGTGAACTTTTATAATATATTTTTAATACAATAAAAGTTATTTGTAATTTTTAGAGTTTCTAAGAATTATTTTATGGTTATAAAAAAAAATAAAAATTGTACAATAAAAATAAATAGCAATAAAAGATCTAATTTACTCTTAAATGATTAAATTGCTTTAGAAATATGTTGTAATTTGAAACAAATGTTAAAATAATAAAAATTAATATTCTCTTTTATTTATTAAAGAGAAGTTTTAATTTCTAAACTGATACAAACAGCAACAATTTATGATATTTTTGATTTTTATATGCCGCCAAACACATTAACTTCTTGATTTCTGCTTGTTTTTTTATCTATATAAAATGGGTATCCGATTACTTACAAAAAATTCAGAATAACTATAAATATTATTTTACGCCTCTTTATGAAATAATTTTTGGTTTGTCAAGATATATTTTTAAATGTTAAAACCAATAAATAAATTTCATTAACTCCTTTTTGATACATTAAAAAATAAAAATGATTTTTTTTTTTAATGGGTTACAATCGACTTTAAGCCAAAACATTTTTTATTTAATCAACAAATTTAGCGTAATAATTTTCATGAATATCCTTCTAAAATTGTCAGTCAATTGTCTCAATCTCTTTTTATAAATGTCATCCATTTTTAGTATAAATAAATATCTGTATTTTATTTTATAATTATGATATTTAAGTTAAATCTTGTCAGTACAAATCTTGAACGTATGACAAGTGTTATAATTATAATGTTTGTAGGAAATCTAACGTTAGTTAGTCACTTCTGAAAATCACTTCTGTAATTATTCTCAAGAATAATGGACATTTTATGACATGATTTAATGGAAAAAGTTAAAAATTACGCGACCTTCTTGACAGGTTGATTGTAAAGATATTATCAACATGCTAAGTCCACTGATATGTAGATAATAGTGACATATTCACTCAGTTAACCAAAAGGAATTGATTGTTAAATGAACATAAATATTCTCATAGAAGTCTGAAATATCAAGGATATATAAGGTACTAAGTCATAAGGATACTTAAGGTATATTTCTTATTTTTTACAGGTATAGAAATGACTGTGAATGATTGTGTAAAGCAACCAATTAATGTTCTCTTTTCTCATCGTAAAACAACCCTTATACACACTGCCGCACCAATTCATAATAAGGGATAAGCCGAGTATTATCCTTCTTATTGCAAATAGCACGGTACGTTGACTGTATAGTTTTCTGTTTTTACGTTCGACGATAGAGTAAAAATCGAAAAGACATTCGATTAGCAACAAAAAGTAACATGAATTAAAACACTTAACATGACATTTAACATTTAACAAACATAACATGAATTAAAATAAACACTATTTTGGTTGGATCACATATATTTATATGTATTTACTGATGTACATCATCAAACAAAAATTCTAATTATTTTTGTAAGAAACTAAACCAATAAATTTATGCAAAACAAAAGAATATAATACCGGGATGGCACGGGATACCGATAAAAAAAGCAAGAATACCGGGAAGAATATAATACCAGGATATCATACCGATATTATTACCGGGATGGTATTTTTCGTTAGCACAATGGAATCAATGTATTAAGAGTACGAGCATGCCACTCAGTGTGTTGCAAATATATATTAACAAAAGGTTAAAAAAAAAAAACACAGACCAAAAAAAACTAAAATTTGAGCGTAGAATAATTTAAAACATGAGATCTTAGAGTAAAGTTTGAAAATAATAAAATTTTATTTTACTACGTAATAAAAAAAATAAAAATAAATGTATTTTAACTTAATTAAAAAAAAAAAAATTGTAAACCAATATAAATAATGTATTTTTCAACCAATTTAAATCAAGAATAAGAAATATATACATATAATAAAGATTTTATTATATGAACCAGTACTTAATTTTGTTAGGTTACAAGCTACTTATTTAATATTTAATTATAATTTTAAAAATATAGTCTAAATACACGTGAATAATATTATAAAATTTTTAATCAATAAAAAAGAAGGACTGTACTTCAATTTATAAGGACAGAGAATTCAGAAAATGAAAAATAAATTACATATATACCTTTAAATGAAATAAACAATGGTAATCCTTAGTAATATATAATGGAACATGAAAGTGTACATGTTTGAAAGATATTTTGTGCTTTTATAATAATAATGATGATGAAGAGCAAAAATATACGAGTAGATGAGAATAGGAAATATGAATTACAAAAGGAAAAAAAAATCTCCGTCTTGTTGGTTAAAAATAAGAAAAAAAGAAAATAAGGGAATGTTTTATTATAAAAAAAATTATTATAAAGGTAATGAATCCGTTTATACAAATTAAGACATAAATTTAAAAATAATTTATGAAAAGTATTTTATTTAAAAAATTTCTTTCCTTTTAATGTATTCAAATAATGTTGGGAAGTAAGATAAATAAAGTAAGCATTCAGATAATAAACATGAAGAGAATGCTGGCGTACAATAAATAAAATAATTTTTTTAAGATGAAAACTGTAGTAAAAAATCTGATGAGAACACCACATGACTTCCTTGTACGCAAATCCAAAAGTAATACGATTCTAAATTATAATTTTCAATTAATATCAAAAAATCAGATGTTTCACCAAGCCTATTACGCATAAAAAAAAATGTAATAATGCCTAATCAGATACATATACACATTTTTAAAAGTCCAAAAAGTTTTATTTCACTAATAAATTCTGATTATAATTTTTTTTTATTGTTATTATTGAATTATTATTTATTGTAAAAATTGTTTTACAATTCGGGTTAATAATTATTATTAATAAAACAATATATTTAAATTAAGATAAACGTTATAAAATAAATTTAAAAAATTTAAAAGAAAGAAAAAAAGAGATGAAGTCTGATTTGAACTGATGTGGGGAAATAATGAAGGAGATGTAGAAGAAAAATTAACCTAAAAGTTAATTAGTTGAAATAACGTAGTCCGTAGTGTAACTTATTAAAGAAGAGAAATTTACAGATGTCGTAACAAAAAGTATTATTATATTAGATGATTTTTAAAAAACAAATTAAATTAAAACTGTTTCATCGGTCTCTGTACCAATTTTATGTGTTATAGTTTTAAAAACTAAATAATCGTTTAAATTACAGTAAAATCTATTACGATTTTAATAACGTAGTTAGGAATTTGTAACCAAATCAAATTTTAGTAACCTATTTATGCTGGATTTTAGAATAATTGGTAAGAAAAAATTTAAAAATTAAAAAAAAAAACATTCATTAATCCTCTTTAATGGTACGATAATACGATAATTTTTTTTTCAAAATAGGTCACTTTTTTCTTTTTTTTTGTTTAACCACCGAAACCACCGTTAAGGTATATTTTCAGAGGATGAGAGGAATGAATTGTAGCGTGTGTGAAATATGCCATGCCTGATCGGGATTCAAACCCGGGACCTCCAGATGAAAGGCCGAGACGCTACCACTTGCGCCATTTAGGCCGGCTGAAAATAGGTCACGTTACTACTTTTCTTCGTTTTAGTTATATACTAATTTTTTAACTTCAGTATATTTATTATTGTATACTCTACATTTTTAATTATTTTCTTTATATATTCTACCATTTTTCTTATCTAGCTATTTTCAAATATTTTTTCATTTCTAAATTAAATGTCTGAGGTCTTGGTATACGTGAATATATATTATACATAATATGTATAATGTATATGAACATATTATGTTCACCTTTTAATTGTTTTAATTTCACCTAAAAATTGCATACACAACTATGTGCAAGATTTCTGGTACATAAATATAAATAGTGTATCAAAATAAAATTGTAAAAAAAATTTTTTGTTGATTTTTTTTTTAAAGGATTAATAATAGCTTGACTTTTAATCAAGCTATTATTTTTTATTATTAATCGGTTAT
>JAAAKQ030106848.1:0-14196 GCA_010016005.3 Zanna intricata
AAAAAAAAAAAAAAGAAAAAAGAAAAAAAAAAAAAAAAAAAAAAAAAAAAAAAAAAAAAAAAAAAAAAAAAAAAAAATAGTTTATTTGGAACTGTATTATTTTCAGTCTAATAAATTGTTCATATGTTTTATTATTACACTCTTCAGAAAATTACAGTTTTTGCATTCCTTTTTTGCTTTTTGCCAAAGAAGCGTAAATGAACAATTTTATTCCTGAACAATAATTGAATTTTTTTTTTTTGATATGAAAATATTTCTAGCTTTATATACTTAATAATAAATGAAATAAAGCGTTTATTTAGAAAAAAATTTGTATACAGACATCTATGTCTGGCAATTCATGAGTTAAAATAATTTGACACGTGTCCTCTATTAAAACTCAACATTCTACATTCTTTTTCCTTTTCTGTATATATTTAATTGTACTTATATATTAATATTCCAACTTATGATTTATTAAACTGAAGTGCAAAATTAAAATTCACTTTCTCAAATACGTGGAAATTTACTTCCTGAATCCCAATTTTCATAATTTCCATGACTAGAGCAAATACAATTCTGGATTAATATACTAAAATTTAGATTTATTTTAACAGTTCTGAAAAACAACGGGAGTATTTTATAGATACCTATTTAGGCCTCATCATTTTCAATGATAATATTATCCATACTGCAAATATTCGTCATAAACTTATTGTACAGAATCAAGATTAAGATAGTACCATCTAACACAGTTATCTAAATAGTACACATCATTACAAAACATCAGAAATCTTACAAAACAGGGTATCATTACAAAACATCAGAAATCTATGTACTAACCTAGCGGGCCTCAACTTAAATAACAAAGGAAGATTTTTTTACTATTTTGTGCTAAAGATCTTCGTGAGAATGTGGTTAACCTGCTTAATGTGTCAAAGCTTAATGTTAATGTTGCACCAGTAAACAACTGCTTTCAGCCAGTGTTTAACAAAGTAAGAATAATCAGAATCGAATACAAACACAAATTCAAGGACAACTACAAGATTAATCCATTGGCTGGAGTTTCTACACAGAATCTATCAAAAATTTACATGTTTACTCTTGTTTCTGAGAACCAAGATAAATGAATGTATTATGTGAAATAATTCGATGTATTGTGAATGAGTTGGATAGAGTTTAGAGTGCACTTATGAACACTGAACATGATGATAATACTAATAATAATTGGAAGTGTGATATATAGCCACAAGTGTGGCATCAGTGCAGCAGTAAACAGACTGATTTGGTGAAACAGTCAGTATGTTTAAATTCTCTGATCAACAATAAACAAAAATACTGTAAAACATCAGTCTTCCTTAGGGACTTAAAATTTGTTAACTAATGATTAAAATAAGTATAATGTGGGTATACAATTCAATTACAATACACCTATACACTATAAATATTGATTTTTGATGGTTCTATTTCAAAGAAAACCCGGAACGGAATGCAAGGGTGTCGGAGGGTGCAATACCCTCCTACTTTTCGCAGTATAGGGGCTTGCGCCCTTTGCTGCTGTGTGACTCTACTGATCTGGCAGGTATACATAAATAAAATGACTCTAATTCGTTGTTGGAAGTGTGGATTACGTTCCGATCCCCAGGAGGGTTTTGTTCAGTTGGGACCCAGTGGTTCGATATGCTAGTTAGCTTATCATCCGCGACGCTTCCCTTTCCATCCAGAGTGGGCAGAAATCCCTTTGTTTTCTTACTAGGGGATGCGCTTCCTCTTAGGAAGGCATCAGAGGTGATTTCGGGACCTACCCTTGAAGCATATGGCTTTCTGAAGCCAAATGTCGTTGTTTGGGCCTATTCAGAGCATTCAGCCCCGAGTCTAGCCCGGTAAAGATTAAGGACGAGGATGATAGTGGGGTATCTTTCTCATCTTGTTGACATCTGTCTCCCTTTGTTTCTTCTAATAATATCTGTTTAAATTCCACTAGCACTTGCAAGCCAGCAGTCGGGAGGACAGACCAAAGAAAACCCAACATGCTGATAAAATTAAAAGGAGTAGATTATATCGGTTACCTTTCCATATATATCCAAAATTCCACTCTTATTTTTCTTTACTGGTTTACTTTTCTTTTTGTTGTTTAATATTGATTTACCATTATATACTTGGGTTAACTTTTTCAGATCCTCTTTTCTTTTATTTTTTTCTCTTCTTTTTTGTTTTTTTGCTAATAATTCTTTGTATGGAATAGGTTTTCTACGTAAAGGTTTAGCACCAAGTTCTAAAGCTAACTGCCTGTCAGTTTTCTGTTTATTTGATGATTTAACATTGGATTTTGCAAATTTTAGTACTTCATATCTAGCACGTTTCATATCAATAACTTGATTATTTAACTTTGGCTTTTTATCTCTTTCTAATGAATTATTTACAGAGTCTGCTTTTTTCTTTTTTGCTGGATTAGTGAAAGTAATTTCTTTATACTGTACAGCAGTATTTTTCAATGCAGAGCATTTAGTGGGTACAAAACTTAAACTGTCTTCCTCCATGAGTCTATTCTGAAACAAAAATTAATCATTAGAGGATGTGAATGAAAAAAAAAGTGATTATAATTTTGTAAAACAAGGTTGGTGAGAAATTTATGCAATATGATTATTATTACAACTAAACCCAAATTTTAACATCAACATTTTTACTTTTGTCAGTATTTTTCAGTTTTTTTTTTACAATTGTATAAGTTTTAAGAACTCCTGCATACAGATTGAACTATGCTGAACAAGCTACATAACACCTAAAATTGGAACAATGATTTTATTCAAAATCATCTGATCCTCAAGCTTAGCAGAGCATAAAAAGTTCTGTGCAAAATAGTGTTCTGTTCAAATGATAATTCTAACTAATCTTCAAACAGAAAAATAAGAGCCTAAAAACATTATTTTACTGTTGTTTTTATAAGTTTCAATTTAAAATTTATCAATAAAAATTTGGAACTTCATTTTCAATGAGTTTCAATTTGAAACTCACGAACTGAAACTTAATGACTTTCAAGTTTTAATGTTTTAAATTTGAAACCACTTTTATTAAGATTAATCCTTAGTTTTAACTTTCATGAATTTTATTTAGCCCAACAGACATTCTATATATATAAAGATACAATTGTACACAATAATAATGGTAACCATCATGAGAATTTGACATTTACATAATGCAAAACATAAATATCCAGAGACAGTTACAAAAATTAACAAATATTTTTAAAAACCTTTGGACGGAAATAAAAATTCAAGAAAAGATTAATATTGACTTTATACAAAGGTTTCTCTGTTATTATAAACTCAACTTAAATCTAAACAAGTTTAATTCATATACTACATGGTAGTCTAGTTGTGTGATTATTCATGTTATAATATAATCAGGATATTGATTTGCATCAACTGATGGCAAATGAGCAAGCATCAATAATAATAGTGTAAAGAAAAAAAGAAAAAGACAACACTAAAGAAAAACAATACATGCAGTACACAACAGTTCTTGTTGGGAGTTGAGTTATTATAATTACATTTAAGAAGTAAAGTGCTGGTTATCAAAGTGTGTTTTTATTTAAAACACTCTGCAACAGGTTATGAGACCAGACTCTTAACTGTGAATGGAGGAAGGGAGGTCATGAAAATTTGGTTGAGTTGTGACCATATGAATAAGTATGGAATCACAGCATTTTATGAAGTTAAATAAAAATAACCGGAATGTTTGGAAATTCCAGGTGGGAGAGTATTAATAGCTAAAGATCTTTTCAATATTACTATTAGAGATGTACAGAAACCAGATGCTTCTAAAGCTGCAGGAATGAAAAAATATGTAATTGAAGATTTATGTGCCAATGCAGTGTTAGTAATGTACATGGAATCTGGCTATTTATCACATGTTATAAAGTGAAAATAACCTCAACTACACTGAAAATAATATATGAGCATCAATCAAGTGTTTGTGTTTATTTTCTATTACAGTAACAATTTTTTAATTTGAAGTTTGAAAATGGTGTTATGTACTTTCTACAAAAAATTCAAAATTTAACTGCAACTACAACACAGCAGAAGTAAGAACTACCTGAAAAAATTGTTATTATAAAAATAATTAGTCTTTGCCAAGTCAGTACAAACATTTACTGTTTGCCTGGGAATCGGTGGTTGAAAATTATCAAACTGAGCAATTTAACAGCTAGATTACTGATTGAAGAAGAGCATTTAAAATCTATTGAAAATACTTGGCATCAACTGCTAAACATGTAAATATATTTAGTCTCAAATGTTTTTCTTGTGGAATGATTGGACATAAAAAGAAGTGTCATTTTTGTCTTAACAAGGGCTATATATTAAATGATTATTGTTTTCATCAAAAGAAATTTTCAGAAGAAAATAAACAAATTGTTAACGATTCAAATGAAAGATTAGCCATAATTGGAGTTTCTGAGGTGAGTCTGATTATATAATGGTTTATAATGGATTATATAATGGAGTGTCTGAACATATGTGTTATGATCTAGAAATATATGAAAAGTATGTATAGCTTAGTGAACCAAAACAAATAGGTGATCACTGCAATTGGTATTGATACTGTTTTTATTAAATCCTATGATGGACAAAAGTTCATAAATATGAAAATGAAAAGTGTGCTATATGTACCAGATATAAGGATGAATCATTTCTTACAGGGCAAGGCTCTGGATAATAGTTTTCATTTGAAATTAGACACCTATGAAGCATAATTAATTTATAAGAAAATAAATTGTTGTATGGCTAATGATACCATATAGAATGCAAATAAAAAATCTTTAATCTGCTGGGATGAAAGTTTAGCACATTAAAAGTTTTTATCATATAAAAAGTTTATTGAATCAAAATGGTATTTTTGATTCAAAAAATACCATTAAGTATTTAATACTAAAGATAAAAATGAAACTTTGTTCTGCACCTGTGTGCAAGGAAAACATCATGACTCATTCAAAGGGTATAATTCACAATTAACTGAAGTTTGAAACATGATCCATGCTGATCTCTGGGGCCCTATGAAAGTTCATCATTAGTTGACTATCATTACATGTTTTTATTGAACGATGACTATTTGCATTATAAGCAGGTGTATTTCTTAAAGTATAAGCATAAGTTTGAACTTTTTGTAAAACTATGTGAAAATAAAATGGGTCTGAAAATTAAAATCTTGAGAATAGATAGTGTGAAGAAGCTGTTAATCACAATGTGAGAAAATGTTTGACTCTGAAAGGAATAGAACATAAAACTATTGTTTCTTATAAACCCAAACACAATGGTTGTTTTATAAACCCATACAATGGTTGTATTGAAAGAATAATGCTTATATAATTACTGAGGCAGATACAACTATGATGGCAGCAAATGGTTTTTGTTGAAGCTTTATATCATTTTGGGCTGAAGCAGCAAATATAGCTGTATATCTAATCTATAGAACTGGAAAAAGTACAGTGAAAGGAAAGACATCTTATGAATTATGGACTAATAAACAAAATTATGATTTAAAAATAATAAAACAGTTTGATACAGAAGTGTAGGTGCACATACCAGAAAGAAGAGAAAGAAGCTTATTATGGAAATAGAAAGGAAGTCTTTGTAGGTTATGGTGAAAGGAAAAAAGGACTGAGAGTTTATTTTCAGATATGAATGCAGTAACGTTGGAAAGAGATGTTATTTTTGTTCTGTCTAAACTGAATAATTTCTTGTTTTTTTGTTGAAATCAAGAAAGAACATGATTACAGATGAAAGTTTAAAAGAAATTACCTGAACATGGACATACATAGATCTAGTAACAGTATCAGCTTTGTCCTACGGATCGGCTGCAGCCTCCAGTTAAATATGATTACAAGACTGTCTTTGTTAGTGTGACCAATATTGAAGAAACAACACATGTGAAGAAGCTAAAGTCAGTTTTTTCTCAGTGGCAGGAAGCTATGAAGGTCGAGCTGAAATTATTAGCTTAAAATGATACATAGGACATGATTCATAAGCCAGGAATGTGTGACATTATTGACAGCAAATAGGTTTATAAAATTAAATGAGATAATCAAGATAAAATAACTCATTTTAAATTTAGATTAGTTGGTAGAGGTTTTGTGCAAAAATGGTCAATATATGATGTTTATTCTCCTGTACCAGATTAAATACATTTAGATTAATGTTAGCAGTTAGTGTAAATTTTGACTTCATTTTTACATAAATGAAGGTCAGTAGATCTTTTGGATTGTGGATTTAAGTGATTTAGATGTACATTTATCTGAGTATAATCACAAAGTTCATATGTTTTAGTGTTATTGATGATAATGTAATATTTTTACCTTTGCATTATTTTTGTAAATGTTGTAAACATTTTGAATGAGAGAGGTGTAGTGATACAGTCGAGATGTTAGTTTATATTGGTTGATAGTGAGCAAGTAATAGTTGATAGTGGGCTGTAATATTACTGTCATGTGTTAGTTAGAATTACATAACTCAGAGCAATAGTAGTAAATATTTAAAGTATAATATGCAGCTACAACACTGTAATGGGACCAAGAAAACAAAGTTATTACGTTTAAAGATGTTTAATAATCACATAAATACATTGCCAGAGAAATATTAACTAAAAATAAATAAAACTCAATTTTAGACTTATAACAAAATTCAACAGGTATATAAAATTAACTTATGTACATACTCAATAGAAATACTAAAGCATCAACTTCAGGTTACAAATCAAAACTTCCTCACTGAAAATTATCAAAAATAAATGTATCCGCCAAATTACAGACTAAAATTTTGCTATAGTTTCGCATATCAAATTTAATAAAAACAGAAGCTCTAAATGCACTAAGGGCATATAACTTAAAGTGTTATTAACCTTAATTTCTGACACTAACGAGGTTATGTTATAATATCGATATGAGGTACTTTATCAATACAGTATTTTTTGAATATATAAGCACGTAAAAATTAAAACAAATTACTACTGTAAGTCACACATAACAAATAAACTCCCTGCAAACGTAAGTAACCGAATACTGTATCAACGGAGAGATCACATGTATTTACTTAGAATAGTTCTACGATGATTAACACTAAAGATGGTAGTTGGCATTAGTACTTTGAAGCGACTGAACACTGAACTATTAATTAATATCACGACTAAATTATTAAAGAGATTGATCCGAATTGGAGGTCAAAACGGAATAATGATAATTATTTTGTTTTCATTCAATGTAATCTTATCAGCTTAAAATTATGCATAAGATTAATTTGGGTAGTTAATTTTCAGCGGCTGTTTTAAATATTATTTTAAAATGCAAAAAACGGGTTCACTATTGAATGAAATTATACATGAAAAAATTATATATCATAGAAAGGATAAGGAAAAACTAATTAGAATAGTTTAAAAACAACTTTATAATAAAAAAGTTTACAAAATTAGCAATATAGTAGTAATTTCTGTACGAATGTGCGATTTAGTTTTAGTAATATTAATAACCGCTAGGAGATGCTAATGAGTAAAGTGATTTACTGTCTTGGTTGTATAATTGATCAAAGTTCATTACGTCAGTGGACTATTCGAACCTTGAGATTGAAACAGAACATTAAAATCTTCTTCTGTTCAACAATATCTGTCTGCTTTTGTTTACGCATGCGTAATAGAGTATTAAGTGTAATAGAGTTGGCTGTAACCGGTAATTTTGTGTTCTTATATACAGCTTTTTTTCCATCTTTTTTTTGTTGTTTTATGTTTAGGTAATTAATGAATAGATTTTTTATTTTTTTGGTTAGTTATGACTTAACAAGGTTGATTACTTTAATGTGGTTATAATTGGAACCTTTTCAGCTGATAAAATTCAGTTATTACACATGGTGATTTACTTTAGGTTAGGTTTTCATGCATCACAGTTTGGTAATAAAATCTTTATTCACATCTTATATTTTTTTATAATTTGTGTAAAAAAAGTAATGAAAATTATTGGAATATTACTTGTAAGAAAATTTAACGTAAAAAATTTCGAAAGTGTACAAATTACTGAACAGCTTAAAAATGTAAATATAATTTTACTAGCAGTTCTAAAAAATAATATAAAAATTCTGTAATATATCATAGCTTAATTTAAAGTATTTAGCTAGTGATCTTTGGGATTCTTTTCATGTCGTATTGCTTCTAATATTACAGTTTTATATTTTAATATCAAAGGAGAATTACTATTTTTATTTGTGTGGATATATCTTTTGAAATATTTACAAAACCTTGTATTGTTTTTATTGAGTGTTACTGTAGATGTAAAAGTGTAGATCAATCTCAGTAGTCTGTTTTAAAATAATATACTTTTTAAAATCATTAGAGTCGGTCAAATTTTCTTTTAGAATAAATAATGATATTATGTATATTTAGTGTAGCTTTTTGGGGATGTTTAAAAAATTATCATATGTCAGTATGCTATAGAACTCAGGAGACTTAATTGGTTTAAATGTAACAATCCTTTATTAAAGATCTGTAGATGGCCGTAAGTAACAATTAAAAAGAGGACCATTGTTATCATACAACCAGTCTTGAGAGCAGACTGTTAGGATCTATGAGTCCTTGTGCTTTACTAATATCTTAATGCAAATCACAGAGATTTGTACTGTATTGTGGGAAATGAAGTCAGATAGATGCTGTATTCAATATGTTAACTACCTCTATTCATTGAAAAATAAATTTTTGTTGCTATATGATATGTTTGTAAATAATGAGAGAAAAATGTTTGGTAGCATATTTGAATATTCTTCTGAATGTAAATCACAGATTTTAGTATGATTTAAATTAAATATATTTCTTAAAACAGTCATTGTGTTTCAGTTTCAATTGTTCATTAGTAGTTTTATTTTCATTGTTTATATATATATTTGTATGTATTTATAATATATGTATGTTTTGTAAGTGTAAAGAATTTAAATTAGTTTTATTGTATTGGGTTTGTACAAGACTACACTTCATTCACATTCTTACACATCATCCTCATTCATCCTCTGAAGAAATACCTCACTGTAGTTCTGAAGGCTAAACAGATAAAGTAGCCGGCCTCCGTGGCGCGAGTGGTAAAGAACCCGGGGCCTTTCATCGGGAGGCCCTGGGTTCGAATCACGGTCAGGCATGGCATTTTTCACACACGCTACAATTAATTCATTTCATCCCTCTGAAGATATACTATAATGGTGGTTTTGGAGGTTAAAAGAGAGTTTTATTTACAAGTTTTTTTAAATTAGTTTTTCAGTGTTCAAGAACATTTACAAGCACAAAAAAAAATTAGATTTCTGTTTATTTATTATACCACTAACAAAAATCTAATTAATTATACTGATAACATTAGGAAAATTAAGATGTATTTTCAATTACAGAAATCATTCCAATATTAAAAATAATTTGTAAAGACAAATTTAAATACAATTACTTGAAAAAAAAAAAAAAAATAGAATTCAAACATCAATAAAAATAAAATTAATATTACTGATCAAGTGACATTGAACATGATGATTGGTTTATGGAAAGAACAGTTCATTTATATTATTAAAAAAAAAAATTATTTTTAAATATATTCAACTATGACACTGAAACTTTGGTTTCTTTTTCTATCAAGATACTAATAACAACAATTTATTTTTGTAAATGCATATTTTAATGATTCTTATACAAAATACCCATTCAGAAGAAAAAATAATTTTTTTTTATTAACTAGTAAATGAGATAAAAACAAACAATAAATATTAATAATTAAAAAAAAATTTATATTCCACTGCCAAAACTTGCTTGCTTAGCTATTTTGTTAAGATAGTTGTTAATCAATTAAAATTTGTTACAGTTGTAATCTGCTTGCTTGTATATACAATTTTTGGCTGGTATTTTTTTGGGTGGCAAGAATGTAATTTCAGTTTTCATAAATAGGTAGCTTTATGTTTGTTTTGAAAGATTTGTGTCGGTGTTATGATTTTTTTCATTTGGGTCTCAAGGGTAGAGACCCTTGAAGTGACCCCAAGGGTGGTTGCTTGAATAATTAAAAAAAAAAATAAAAGTGAAACTTACCCATTTGTTTCCTACATGTCTCAGGACCTAAAAACAATTTCTTTAAAACATTTATTTTAGCAGTTTACCTGTGGTGGTCATTTTTTCACAGTGCGCACATCTATTTTTGTGATTGTAAGGGTTTATGGAAAAAATCATAACTAAAAACCTATTTGTCCTGGAAAGATTTACCTACCAGTGAGGTAGGTAGATTGTGAGGTACCTCACCTACTGAAATAGGTAATTGTTCTCACACAATTTCAAGAGAATTAATCAGAAGAGATATCACAGCTGTTGGTTAAACACACTAAATAAAAAAACTATCATTGTTACAAAAAACAAGACTATTTCATTGAAGAATAATTAAAATTTTGCTACAATTTATTTTTTCTTCGATAGCATTTACAAATATAAACCAATATAAAAATGAATTCTTGAAAAAATATGTAGGTTACTCATTGAATTCTCAGTTTGGGTAAGTATTACAAGCATTTTTGAATTGAAATTGTATTAGGTTAGTGGTATTAAGTTTTCATTAAATTACGATCTATCATTAATAACTTTAAAAAAAAACTATTTTAAAACTATTGAAAACATCAATATGAACAACGTAGGGGCTAAATATAAAAAAATATCCATTCCTGCCTCTTGAAAAAATTACCAAAGTGAAATTTCACAGTTTCTCATGTTCAACTTTACTGGTAATCTTCTCATGAAGAAAAAGAGATAGGTAAATAAACCAGTGGACCAGTTTTTTACCTTGAGAAAATATAATTAAATTGCTTTTTGTTTCATCTTTCCACGACCAATAGTTTTTTAGGTATGATTTTTTCCATAAGTCCTTATAAAAAAAAATAGAAGTATACACTGTAACAAAAATGTATACCACATATAAACTGCTTTTAAGTTTTAAGGTCTTGAAACATGTAGAAAACAAGTGGTTTAGTTTTAATTTTTTTTGAATTGGTCAAGCAACCTGCTTATGTTTTTTGGTGCACTTCAAATGGATTGACCCTTTTGTAATTTGATAGCTATCATTTTTAGCGTACTTTAGAAGCAAATTGCATGTAATTTTGTTTGCATCTGTTATTTTATGGACAATTGTAACTTTGAATGCAAAAACAAACGTTTTGATATATTTTACTTTATTTCTGTAAAGGCAAGAAAGATGATGAGACTTGTAAAGAGATATGTGAAGTTTATAGAGTTGATTGTCTAACAGAAAATGTGTAGAAATTCTGTTGTGGAGATCATTAACTCAAAGATGACCAGTGTTCTGGTTGAGCTTTGTTCCCAGGGTATACTGATGTATATCTCCTTTTATGGTTTTTGAACCAAATATTAGTTGTAAACTTTTGTGAATATCTGTTTCCCTTTCCATTCCTTACAGCCAAAACAGTCTCCCATCAGTTCTTTTCTGCAGTGTTTTTCTGATTTGTATTACATTTTCAGTATTTTCATATATTTCTTCATTATCTTCATTATAATTTCATGTTGGCATAATAAATATTTTTACTATAAATAAATCTTGTGGTAACATGCCAGTCCTTAACAATATGAATCTATCATTTATATTACATACTTTCTAAACCCATTTTGCTGCTTCATTCTATATAATTATTGCAACTCTGTTTTTTCTTTTCTTTCTTCCAGAGTAGAATATGGTACAACTTTTCCAGTCTGTATTTCACCCTATCATTCCCATCTTACTTCACTCAATTTTAATACATAAATCTTATTTATTTTCACTTCCCAATTAGAATCTTCAACTTTCTGTTTTGTAACAAAGTCTTGATATTCCAAGTACTTATACACAATCAGTCTTTTAACTTCTTTTGTTGGTTCTGTTGAAGATTCACATGAGAAGTTATCTTATCTCCAGAACATTTAACAGAGCCAGCATCTTAACATATTGCGATGTTATCACTAGGATCTGTAATAAAATGATTTTCCATTGCATAATGTATTCTAAATCTGTTGACTTCCTGAAGATGTTTCTCCACTTTTGTTTTTCCACTCCAGGGTAATAAGTGTCCTGTACTCACTACTGCTTATCTGCCTTGTGAGGATGCCATGGACACTTGTAATGGGAATAACTTCTAGTGCTAGGATTAACTTGGTCCATTCATTCATTAGCCTTTTTTATACCAGCAATTGTTATTAAATACAATCATTGCATTCTCTCACAATATAAAAGGAAATATCCAGATTTTTCCTTGAAATGCTGCATATCCTAAATTCTATTGTCCTTTTACAGAGGATTCTGTAAAAGGTCTATTAGAATTTTTATTCTGTAAAAGGATTGATTGATTCTGTAAAAAATTGATTCTGTAAAAGGTCTATTAGAATTTTTATTTTATTTTGATTGAAATTTTAGAGGGGCCTTTTTTATGCAAGAAATACTCATAGGTTATGAAAACAACAGCAAGTCACACGAGCAGTGTACATCACTTAAAAAAATGTTGCATATTCATGGCTTGATCAGGATATTGAGAGATTAACAATTGAAAATGTCTAAATAATTATAATTTATTAGTTGAAGATAAATAAAATAAGACAAATCAATAATAATAAATATGATAATAAGAATAATAACAGTAATGATGACAACACAAATAATAATAATAATAATAAACATTGATTAAATATAAAATAGAATTTTAAGTAAGATCAGGATTCATTTATAGGTATTCACATTGTAACCAAAATTCAGTTCAACTGACAAAATACATTATAATGACGTAATATTTACACCTTTAATGACTTGTATTGCATTATTTTCATCTAATTCCCTTTTCATTTTATTTAAAGTTCATTTAATTCCAACATCTTTGCATACCTTACTTTTCATAAATAAAATTACTCTATAGTTTTTGAATGAATTTAATACTTTACTTCCTTCACTAATTGTTTATTGTAACTCACCTGACAACTTCCTGCATTCCCCACTGCCCTCACCGGAATTGACAGATAACACCATTTTACTATCACATTGAACATATGCTTCATACACTACTCGCTGAAACTTCTCGCATCAGATAAACTGATATTAACTCATCTTTCTTGGAGCATTTTTACTCCTATCCTCTTGACCTGTGGAACCACATCCTAGTTGAAATGTGAGAATCATTGTCCAAGTCCTTATATTTTCCCATGAATTTCTTCTCTGGTCTGGTAATTCTATCATGGAACAACATCTGTTGTAGGTGTGTCAGTGGGCAGTATTACAAAGAACGGAGCAAAAAAATACGTCGCTGGTTGAGGCGGCGAATGTTCTTGAGCAAATTGAGGCAGGGGCTGCTGAAGAAACATTACCACAGCTTATCTTATTGAGGTGGCCGGAGGAAGTCTTCCGGCATACAGTTATGAAGAGCGGCCTTCCTGAACCGGGGAAAAGGGGAAGTAAGGCTATGGTTCTGGACCTGAGTGCGAACAGAGTGAGCACTCGAGGAGGGTGTGCGATGAGGCCCCCCGCATCTGCCGCATGCTTAATGCAGGTAAAGTCACCCCGGGCTGTGTCCTTAGGGAGACTGCAAAGGCAGAGGCCCTGCTAAGAGATGTGCAGGGCGGAACGGGGGGAAATGTTCATCCTGGTGCTGGACTCCAGACTAGCGGATAAGGAGGTGGCCGGACATATCGTCAATGGTGTGACCAGGATTGAGGCTGCAGCTGGTGTACCCTGTCAGTGCCGCGGTGGGACATGGTGCGCAGACTGCAAGAATACCTGGCACGAAAAGACGGATGAGAGATGAAGCTCTTCCAAAGGAAGAGGTCGCAGGCCACCCATGCAGAAAGAACCGGCGACCAAGACTGTCACCATACGGAAGGAGGGACTGTCGTATGCCCAACTGCTGAAGGAGGTAAAGACGGAGGCGAGGGACTGTAGGAGCGGTCCTTTCGGTCAAAAAGGGCGGAGGCGAAGACCTTGAGCTCCGAGTAAGCAACGCTGGCGGTGAAGCGGAGACTCTTGCATCACAAGTGCAAGAATGATTGCAAGGAGTTAGAATCGCTGAAGGAGGCAGGGCTGCCAGACCAACAGTCCATGTTAGGGGCCTTGACTGTGAGGTCACTGGGGAAGAAATCCTGACTGCGGTACGGGAGGCCATCCCGCAGACAGATCACTCGGAGATCCAGGTCACCTCCCTGCGG
>JAAAKQ030106859.1:0-13541 GCA_010016005.3 Zanna intricata
AAGAACACCGGTATCCACGTTCTAGTATTCAGATCCGTATAAAAATTTTTATCTTTACTAGGACTTGAACCTTAGAACTCTCGAGTTACAACAGTCCTAAATCCAAAATTTCATTATCCTTCAACTAAAGACAAAGGTACATGACGATACAGCCGTCATGCCAAAACTAGTCAAAATGGATTCAGAGATGGCCAAAACATCGATATTCCTATTCAATTTATAACGTGATGATTCACACGTAATCAAATATAATACAGCGCGACAATTTACAGACAACAGTGCACTGTGTACATTACTAGCGTTGCCATGAACGCTACAAGTTTGCCAACTTTAAGTAGAGAAATTTCTCGACGGTCTTTACTTTAGAGATATTCCTCAAATATGGATTTCAAGCCGTTCACGATATACACCTTTTTTTCCGCAACTTTCAACCTTAACTACTCCTATAAAAATCCTTGTTAAAAATAATATATATATTTCTTCCTAAATTTTTATTTTTTTTATTTTTAAGTACGGGTATTTAACCTGTTTAAAATGCTACAAATGTGTTACAAAACACATGCACAAATGTGCTACAAAACAAAAAACAAAAGTTTTTTGTTTTGTATTGAAGAATTCCGAAATTTATCTTGTACATTTATTTATATTTTCATTTGTTTTCTTCTTATTAAAATATGAATTATTTAATAATAATAGATTATATTTGCTATTAAACGGTACCAAAAAGCTAATTAAATATTTATCAGTTATTCTGAATAAATTTGAATATTTTCTTTATCACAATATGAATTAGTTGAGATCAATTTAATGTCATCCATATAATGAACTGATTTTTAAACAAAATTAATAGGGGTTGATTATGAGTGCCAGATTTTCCTAACCTTTTCCTTTCGTGTTAGTAGTAGGATCCAATAATAATAAGTAAAGAGCTTTGAATGAAAACCTTACCGTTCTTCTTCTTTTACCACCCAGCTCATAGAATCTTAAGTTTCTTCTATCATTTATGAAAAAAACATCTATTGATTTTTATTTCTTATAAAAATACGAAAATTTCAACGCTTTATTTTGCTTCATTAATTTTATTCAAAAACCTTTTTTCTTCTATGAGAAGCTTTTTTTTTATTATATACGTATATTCAGCAAATTTAGGCCTTGAACTGTAAAATGTTGTTCGCACTATTTATAACATATCGATGTTTTAAATCTCCATAGTAGCTTAGTTTTAGTGATAGGGTGATTTTATTTGTTCATGTACGCGCTCAGATATATCACTTGTCGCTTTTGCAGAATGAGGTTAAACCCGTCATATCTTATACAACCAGCACGCACGTAGATTCACTAAACTCTCATATTATAAACAGGTAGTCAATAAACTTGTAGTGCCAGTAACTACAATGAAATCGTACACATTTTTTTTTTTTCATTTAGAAATTGTTTCTATTTGTCTGTTCATTTTCTTATTATTCTATAACTTGTGTGGTACCAACTGATTTCAATGAAACCTTTGTATTTTGAGAACCTTATCAAATGGATCATTTTTCAGTGTTTTTAAAATAAAAATAGGGCAGCTGCTTTCTTAAAAATGGAATTTATTTTCTTTCCATCGATAATAATTGAAATATGTACAATTTGCAACTGTGTCTTGTATTGTAACATATTTTTAAATCGTGTGTTGAATATTATCGCTCCCTCTTTAAATAATTTTTTTTTTTAAATACTCCTTAAAAACATTTATTTTACATTATTATTACTCTGTTTTTCCCTTTTTTACATCCTTGTAAAGAGGTAAAGGAATCATTGTAATTGCGGAATTTTGTTTTTAAATTTCAACAAAAATATCCATTTTGACCGTCCCTGAATCCATTCTAATTTCTGTGTAACATCTGTACATACGTATGTGTCTCGCATAACACAAAAACAATTAGCCGTAGGATTGAAATTTTGGACTTAGAACTGTTGTAATATCTAGTTGGTCACCTATCTATTTTGATTGCAATCGACTGAACCAATAGTGTCCAAAAAAAGCCCAAAATTCAAGAACTTTTTCTTAACTGCAACAATAAGCCCTCATTAAGTACTTTTCAAAAAATACATCACAAATGATACTTTCATTGGTTGCAGAGTTATAGCCAAAGAAAATTTAAATTAGTGAAATATTTTGTTCTTACAAGGGGAAGGTACATCGGTTCGAATTAGATTTCATTTCCTTTTTTTTTAATTTAAATATGTTGATTTATTAATAATTATTAATTTCTGTTTGTAAAAAAAATATTAATAAATAATAATTCATTAACAAATGAATGTGAAAAAAATTGTGATAATAAATAAAAATATGTACAAAATATAATTGTAATTTAATTTAATAGGCATACAAGTAAGCTATATAGTGTCCACATCGGTTTTCTTAAATTTAGATGAGCACTTTTATCTGGTAGATTTTGTTTTTGCCACAGTGTTTAATTTACAGTCGATTATAATTTACCGGAATCATAAATAAATTTGAATGAAAAAAAAACAAATATGCATATGTATACATATTCTATGCAGTATGCATATTCTATATATATATATATATATACAAATAAGTAAATCCAAAGAACATTGATAAAGTTCAGAACCTGAAAAACAAAGAAAGGGGAAAGAAATCAAAGAACCAAGAAAAGTACGTGGTGAAACGAAATGAATAATTTTAACGATGCACTACACCCTAGGGTAGCTGATTTACCTGAAATCTCGAGGAACTTAGAGATCTAATATATTCAGTTGCTTTAGGCGCCTTACACTCTCGCTGTTATCTAGGTTAACCGCGAGCCAGATCACATGTTTGTTCATTTTGTACGTTCCACCGTATCACCGTATCTTGCACTGTAACACAAGCTGATATTTTTTATTAATTACTGTTATTATTTGTTATTAATAATTTTTTTTTTTATATTTACTGGAAAAAATTATCAGCTTGCATTACGGTGAGAAAGCTTACTGCCAGGTTATTCGTTTGCAATAACTCGATTTTTTTGTCAACGGATTTTTACAAATGAGGTGTCATTTTGTTCAAAATAAAATGCTTAATAAATTTTTTTAAAGAAAAAATTTGATCACACAAATAGTTACAAAAAAACTGAAGATTAAAAAATTAACGTGGCCGCCATTTTGAAATTTTTGAAGGTAACCTTTTCAAAATATTTTTTCGAATACAATCCTGGTTTTAGATTTGTCAAATTTAATTAATGTAGGATTACCCGTTCCTGAGAAATATATAATTATATTTTTGAAAATCACAGAATGGCATCCAGAAGGAAGACAAAGCAAAATAGGACTGCTCATTTTGGTGTCCTGAATCCATTCCTTAGGTTCGGCGAATACGGTCTCAGAAAATCCTATATATATATATATATATATTTGATTTTATTTATTTATTTGAGTTTACGGACATCATCGACTGCTATGGTCATTTAGAATGTCGCCGAATGGCTTGAATGACAGTGGAACCTCAACACCTTTTGATTACACCCAGATACTTAGCCGATTTCTGGAATTCGATAGGGTCGCTGCAGATTTCCAGCTAGTGTCTTGGCCGTTTTTGTTTCTTAGGCGGCGAGAAGATAACGGCTGCCGACTTGTCGCCGTTCACCTTAATCCTCCACCTCTCAAGCCACTCCTCCAGCCCATCCAGCTGTCTCTGCAGCTTCCCTACCGCGAATTCCCTACCGCGTTAGACGACGTATAGAAGAACGCGGTATCATCTGCGTACAGGCTGCATTTAACCCGGGCAGACACGGTATATTGTTGGTATAGAACGTGTATAGCAGGGGGGAGATGACAGCACCTTGTGGAACTCCAGCCGTGACGAGTCCGTCGGCGGACACCGACTCTCCCATCACAACGTGGAATTTCCTGCCCATCAGGTAGGACCGCAACAGCGCGACCAGTTCCCTCGGCAAGGAGGAGCGCAAGAACTTGCATTACAGGCCCTCGTGCCACACCCTGTCGAAAGCTTTAACGACATCCAAGAAAACGGCCACAGTGACCATTTTCCGGTTGAAGCCGGTGGCCAAGCTGTTCACGATCCGTACCAGTTGGTGTGAGGTCGAATGTCCTCGCCGAAATCCAAACTGGTCATGCCTGATTTCCGGCCCTAGGTATCGGGTCAGACGCTCCAAGAGGATTCTCTCGAAGGTCTTCGACAACACGGAGAGGAAGGAAATCGGCCTGTAGTTATGGGGAAGCCGGTTTCGGGAAGCACACGACTTTTGCAGTCTTCCACCTGGATGGACCCACCCACATCATGGAAGTGAAGATGACCGCTAGTCCTGTGATCACGCATCACGGGACGTTACGGAGGCACGGGCCTTAATTCCATCCGGCCCCAGCCTCGTCGGGGCGTGTGGCCTTAATGACCGAAATGATCTCCTCCTCCCGCACGCGATCAACCATAGGGGGTACCGGTATAGCACTTTCTGCGAAGTCGTCCAAAAACTCTTCAACCTCCTCCACATGGTCGTCGTCATAGACGTCGGCGTTCGGGGTAAACTGGTCTTCCAGAGTATCCGCGAACGCTTCCGCCTTGTCTTGGTCCGTAAAGACCAGACCGCGTCGACCATGTATAGGGTGTTTAGTAGTTTTTGCGCCCTTCAGCCTCTTGTACAGGCGGTGAGCAGAACCTAAGTCCGCCGAGGCCGACCCGAGGAAATCCCGCCAGCTCTCCTCCCTGTGTGTTTCGAGCAATTTCTTCACTCTTTTCGTCTGAGCGTTAAGACTGCGCTTATCGTCAGGGTCTAGTGTGATTCTGTATCTAGTACGTAGCCGACGTTTCTCGGCTATTACTCGGGAAACACCGGAAGGGAGCCTGTCGTTGAGGCGGTTGACAGGGCGTTTCGTCGTGCAAGCACTAAGAGCAGCCCTGATAGCCTTGGTAACGGACTCTGTCTCGTTATCAATTTCCTCGGCCGAGCCTAGGAGTGCTAGAGGTTCTCGGTGGTAGGTTCGCTGGAGAGTTTCAGTGAACCTCGTCCAGTTCGCCACCTCCTTGCACCTCGACGGTGGGTAACGGCCTGCCCCGGGGTCCTCAAGCTCGAGCAGCACAGGGGAGTGATTCGAACTGAGATCCTTGATTGTCGTAATAGACAGCGGAAGATCCGCTGCCTTTAGTACGGCGATATCGAGGACGTCAGGCCGGAAGTTTCCAGAGCTATGCAAGAACGTGGGGGTCTCCGGGCTTACAACCTTCACCCCAGTCCAAAGTGAGTACTCACTGAGGGCGCGGCCATTTCTATTGGCCCCACGGCTGTTCCATGACGTATGTTTGGCGTTCAAATCACCGCAATAATTACGGGTGATTGTGCGTCCAGCAGGAGATCGAAATCATCTAGCGGAACAGGCTGATTTGATGGATTTTAGGCCGCGATCACCCTCTACACTATCCCCTGAAAATCCAGCTGTACGCATGTTTGCTCCAGACAACGGGTCTGGATGCTGACTCGTATGTGAGTTACACGTCTATTGAGTTATAGTGAGTCACACGACGAGTTAAAGGCGTATGGTAACAAGATCGATGAAAATTTGTAGCGTATGATAAATTCCATGCCTTACCGGGATTCAAATCCGGGAACTCTATATGAAAGGCCGAGTTGCTACCACTCCGCCACGGAGATCGGCAAAGAAATATTTTGTTCAAATATTGATGTACATGGACCCAACGCAATCTACAAACAAATAAAATTGAAAAATGGCGGCTATAAATTTTTTTTTAATCAATAATCGCTCCGTAAAATATTAGTTTTATCGAATTATGTTTTATTAGATAAAATGTAAAGCTTTCTATTCTAAAGAGAATAAAACCTGATTTCTCCAGATTAGTTGACAATAATTTATTTTGATATGGGTGAAATTGTTAAAGCTGATAAAAAAAATTATGTTCTTTTATACAGATAAAATGTTCTTTTTTACGCAGATAAAATATATAATTAACAGATATTGCAAATAATCTGATGTACAGTATGTATATCAGTAGCAATGAAATTGTGAGTGTAGATTGTGTAGGCACGCTGTTTTAAAATGGAAGATTTTTGTTTAAAGTGTTCACTAAAACTTTTTCATGACCTCTTTTCGAATCAAACGAGTATAGACAGAAGTAAATAATAATCTATTCTACTTTACACCAGTAACAGCATCTTAATCAATTACAACAATAACTGCTATAGTAACATGTATATATTTCAGTGTATAGTGTTCGTTTGCATTATGTGGCTTAAAAAAAAAACACACAGAATAAAACTAAAACTGAAATATAGTTAGAGCCAATGAAATTTATAACAAGTTTTTTTGGATATATTATTAATGAGTTATTCAGATGTCTTCCGGAGGATACACGATTTTCAAAAAATTAATTTTTAATAAATATTGTAGAATGTATAATCTCTTGGTAGAGAAAAATTTAAATGTACGAGTATTATGTGCTAATAATACATTTATTAAAGTATATCAATGGAAAAAATAAAATGAAATATTAAATAGCTTTCTCTGTTTTTTTTTTAACTTTAAATGAAGTCTTTACTTCCTTTCCTTTGAAAAATTTTCTTTAATATCTATTTCTTATGCATATATTTCATCAAAAAAACTTCAAGAGTAAAAATTAAAGTAACAAAAAATATAAACAAGTTTTGTATGAAAATTTGTTTTATTTATTCGACATGAATGAACGTTGCCTGAAGATTTTCGAAATGAAATCTTTTTAACAAAAAGTTCTTTTACAGATAACAGTAAAGAAATATTACACGTGGAACACCGGTAAAGAAAAAACAGCTGTCAAAAATGATAGAAATTTTTTATGGAAAATATTAAATAAAAGAATATAAATGCTTTTCAGACTGTAATTGTTGTTTATCAGTATTATTTTCGTAAACATGAAGGTAATGAACATAGCTGTGGTCCAGGGGGTGTCACCCATTAGCTAGATGGGAAGGGCGAATGAAGCGTGCCCTAACCGGCTAGTTGTTTAAATATTCATAATACAATTACTGGTAAGAATAACTTTTTAAAGTTCAAAATCAAGTTCAAAAGTTCAAATCAATCGTTTATGATTTAACATTTCCGCATTCTATTGAAACTTAAACTCACATAATTGATTAACGGTAATACATTACAGTATCATTTGGTATGTTATGAGGATGCTTCTGTTATAAATCATTAAAAATGCTTAAAAATATATATATATTGTACTGTTTGAATTCAAGATATGAATAGTTGCGATATAAATAGGCCAAACATAGTTAGACGTGTGGGAAGTATTAGCATTAGTAGTACTACTCAGGTTATAGAAATTTATTAGTTTTTGATTAATGGCATATATGGCAGCGAATTTAAATTTATTAGTTACGTTAACAGGAATTACCACTACAGAGACTAGCAAAATAATAACTAAAACAAACGTACACTTACTCAACAGAGTACTGACGCATTACGTTCCTTCTAACTAGTGAATATTTTAACTTGGACATTAGGTAAGAAAACATAGAATGTATTTTAAGAGAGGAGGTTTGAACATATCCCGGTTTATCCCCAGTAGTTTTTTATTTGTTAAGGGGAACATACCAATCTTCTTTTGCAACTTCGAATTTGAAGTTTGATATACTGATTAATATTTTAAGTATAGTTGCCGATCTACTTATTTAGATAATTTCTATCCCATCCTACTACATAGTGCTATTTTCTTCTCAGGGCTGTAATCCGGAGTAATGCTTGCCCTCCTGAACAATTATTCACTTTTTTCTACACCTCGACCTCTCCTCTCCTAACCCCTCATCGTGTCATCTTCATCACACTCAAATCTATCAATATGTCAACCCTTTTTTTTTCAATATGTATTTCGGATTTTTTTTCGGGAGGGACAGTGCCCCATCACTTATCCTTGTTATACATCCCAACTATCGCAGTTTCTAAGTCCTAACAAACCATACTTTCCATTCCAGCACCAACAACCAGTATCCTTCCATTCGCCTGATTCTTTTAAATCGTTTCATTATTTTAATTCACTTGCTATTAATGTCTGGATTTCAGATTGATAACACAAATCTTTTTATAATTAGGCAGTATCAGCTTAATTTCATAAAAGGAACTAATGAGGCGGCTGATGCTGTTTTAATGGTCTTGATCTCAGGAATAAAGTATCACACATATGGAAGAAGAAGATTTAATTCAGAAAGAGAAACTATTTGAAGAGATTGGTGTATTTTATTGATCTGGCACAAAACCAGATGGACAATATACAAGAGAAGAAGGTTTTGAAGATGATAGAAAAGAATTTGGCAGAGACAATGGTCCTGGCACAAGATTAAGAAAAAATAAAGAAAGAAGTTTTGTTTAACTTCTGGTATCGAGTAGTAGAGAAATAGAAGGAGATTCTACTAAGTAATCGAGTATAAAATGAAGCAGTTTTTATACTTTTTTTTTTTCTTAAGGGAAGAAACTTTTCTAATAGTAGTCACGGTTGGTTAGAGAGAATTCTTGGTAATGTTTTTGAATAAACGAAGAATTTTTCTAATCAACTGTTTCAATATAAAAGATATCCGCCTTAATAACAATTGGAACTTATAGATTTCGGGAAAAAAACTGTGGATGTCCCTGTTAACAGTGAAATACATTTTTCTTTTAATAAATATGTCTAATCGCGCGTGTTGCATATAATAATTTTTATAAAATCTACATACTTTTGATCCGTAGAGCTAATTAATCTTATTTATTATTTATATAATGATTGTTTTTGTTTGATTTTTCTTAAATAGTTATCCAGGTTTATAGAGGTTTATAAAGAATAAGAAAGAAACAATTCTGTTCAACTGTTTGTTATTTTTGTAATTTTTTTTCTTTGTTTTTGTTGGTTTCTTTTCTTTTGCAGTAATGGTTTCATGTTCGTAATATTTATATATATATATATATATACACTACAAGGTATATATTTGCTACTACAAGGTAGGGCGATAAAAAAGCCTTTTAAAGAGATTGGGAAGAAAAAAGGTGATAATTACTCCCTAGAGAAAAACTCCAGAGGGATTTCTTCCCATCCTTTTTTTTCTATCTTTTAACGTAGGTTACAAAACCATCCCCTAGCAAATAGTAACAATTTAGTATAGGCATACAATGTTGACGGTAGACTGCAGAATCGAAAGGAAAGTGAAAATGTGCGCACGCGCGCGTCTGTGTATTATTGTGCTTTCGTGTGTTAAAAGCTCTTGGTATTACAGAAAGTCGTTCCTTTACTCCGTTGGGCTTTCGTCTTCGTTTTTCTTTGCTATCCGGAGATATTATCCTGGTCTGGTCACCCGCATCATTGGTTCTATTCATTGTTACTCCCTCACTCCATTAACTTACTATTACTTTTATTATTTGTATTTAATTGTTAAGTATTGTAATCGTCTCTATATTTTGTAATGTTTGATAAAATACAGCGAATTATCAAACAAACGGAATCTGAGAACTGTAAAATATTTTAGTAGCTCAGTATATATTTTGCCTTTCTAATTCTGCAGATTTTTTAAACAATTAAGGTCACACATACTACGTATAACAATTCTGTACTTGTAGAAAGTTAATCATATTAAGGTAGAAGAGGTAAATTAATTAACACAAGTATTATAAAAAGTAATATGACATTATTGAAATGATTTTTTATTACAAATGTCATTAGATCCTTGTCGAGGGCCGGCCTCCCTGGGATGAATGATAGCGTCTCGGGCTTTCAGCCGGAGATACCGGGTTCGAATACACCGGTCAGGGAAAGCTTCTTCACATTTTACAAAATTATAATTTTATCTCATCCTCTGAAGAAAAAAAAACGAAATGACCTTGTCAGGTATCAAACTTGAGACTAGTTTGATCACTATATCTTCAATGTGACCGATCGATCTTCCAAATCAGATGTTTCACCAAATCTGATATGGATACCACATGATTTCCTTGTATATCTATTAAATTACACGTATTTTTTTTTTTTTTTTTTTAAAGGAAGTACATAAAATTTTATTTAATTAAATAACTTCTGATATTCATTTTTTTTAAATTTTTTTTTATTATTATTATTGAATTATTATTTATCCTAATTTTTTTTTACAATCAGAGGTTAATAATTATTCAAATTAATCAAAAATTTTAAAAAAGAAAAAAGGAAATTAAGTCTGATTCGAACCGATGTGCCTTCCCCTTGTATTTTATTAATTGAAATTTTATTTGGCTGTAACTTTAGAACCAATAAAAATAATCACTTATTATATGTCGTTGGAAATCTCTCAATTAGGGCTTATTATTAGTGCAGTTCAGTTAAATTCCAAAATCCAATTTTTTTTGGATTTCGGGCTTTTTTGGACACTTCTGGTTCAGTCGACTGCAATCAAAAGGGGAGGTGAACAACTAGATATTTCAAGGTTCGTAAATCCTAAAAATTTCAACATTCTACATTTAACCTTTATGGTTATGTGAAATACATACATAAGTATGTACGTACGGGCGTCACGCCGAAACTAGTCAAAATGGATTCAGGGAGGGTTAAGTAGATATTTCCGTTGAAATCTGAAAATCGATATTTTTCCCTATACTTCCTTCCTTGGTATAAGGAATACCTATACTAAGTACTTATACAATAGTTCCTTCCTTGATTCTTTGTATAAGAAAGTTAAAATATTATATTTAAGTAAAATTGTTAATATTTTTAGATTGTATGTGTGTGTAAGCCGTAAATCAGAAAAAAACTGTGGCCGGAAAATTCTACAACTGTGTTGTCTTTTTTATATATAAATTTTCAATTAAAAATATTTATATATATAGGGCATATAAATAAAGTATCCCGATTTTTGTAGGTTAGAGAATACAGTCTTGTTAATGTTAGTTCCTAATAATATATGGTAGCCCAAGCAAGACTCAGACCTATTTTTGTTCATCACAGACAATAGCACTCGAATCAGTAAAGCAATTGAACGTTACGGATCAGTGATTTTGTGATGATTATGATAAGCTGAATTATATGTTGAAAAAAATTTATTTCTATCTTTATGCTCAAATACATCTCTAAAATAGATTGAGATTTCCTTGGGGAAAACTATTACTTATCCACGCAAATTATAAGTAAAGTAGTAGTAGTATCTAAATGAATTATGAATCTTTAACTTAGATATCCAATGAGGGGTTTACCAGAGTATAAAATTATAATCTGTGTAATTTAATTTATAATGAAAATATGAGATAATTGTATAGATTTCTAACATTTTTCTCTCAATGTTTTCCTTTTTATTTTGTTTGAAATTTATAATAAAAGAATACTTTTTGTTAATTTTCTAAACCTAACAGTAATATGAATTTTTTTTTTTTTCAGGTAAGACTGAGCATCAACCAACGTTTAATATTTTGGAATATTATTCATTGTATTTTGGAAAGTTTAATGCTAATATATACCGGATTAATTAAGGTAAATTATTTAATTTTTAAAAAATTATTTTTGAAAGATTATAATACCGAAAATTTAGTATGTAAATATTAACAATTCATATATTTAATAATAGTATTAAATTTATACAATTAAATTACTGAATCGTTTTTAATAAAATACAAAAATTAATTAATATTAAATTAATAACAGTTAATACATTCATATACCGTTGTTATGAAAATTTCATTTGATTAATCTTTAAATAATAAATTCTTTTTTCTTTGTTGTATGTGTATATCTATTTCAAATTACATAATTCATATAATTGTGTTACGTGTGTGTTTTGAAGTAGATAATTAATTATATACAAAAAAAAGCGGTTTCAATCCAGCAAAATGGATTAGAATTTTAAATATTTTACTTTTTTAACTTAATTATTTTCTGCTGAAATACCGAACCGATTTAAACAAAATAAAAAAAAAAGTTTAAACTGTTTCTGCATTTATATTTAAATATATTTAATGTTTTTCTTTGTCATATACATAAGGTAGATTTCATAAGAAAAGCTATCTATTGTAACGGGTATCATGATTCAACTTCCGAAAAATTTCGAAATATCTTCGCGCTTAACATCCCCCAGACCCCAAAACCACCGTCAGTGGTTTTATATATATATATATATATATATATTTTGCGCCGCCCTCCATGGCGAGAGTGGTAGCATCTCGGTCTTCATCCGGAGGTCCTGGGTTTGAATCCCGGTCCGGCATGACATTTTTCATACGTTACATTTCTACATTTCCATATCCCACGCACAAACCTCAAGCTTATGTGGCGATATCACTAAGCAAAAAAGAAAAAATCTATAGTTATATTTCACTTTCTTGTAAACACCAAAACTGCCGTAATTTTGCGCCAATCACTTTCAATGGGAGCGGAAATCAGGTGGCTTATTTGAAGAAATATATCGCTATAACTTTCTTATTAAGTAAAATATAGAATTTGTTTAAAGTTCCTACAATTCATTGGATAAGAGCCTAAAATTTATATAAGGAAAAATTTTTGATATCACCAACCATTGGCCCAGTAGGGGGGGAAATTGAGTTTCGAACACAAAATATCGTACTTCCCTTAAAATGCACAGTATCGAATCGGTTTAAAGTGGACGTCAGCCCTCTAAACATTGTCCCTCTAAAACCTACAACTGTCTGAAAAAAGTTTTCCTATGTTTATAAGTTCTGGCAACTCTTACGGCAAGGGATGACCAAAATGTTGCTGGAATTATAAGAAAAGGGGACTTGTATGATAAACATGTGAAACCTTTTTTTCACATGCAACTATTGTCGTGTTAAGTAAATTTGAAGTTTTTCTTAACTTTAAGTTGAAATTTTTTTTTTCACTTGCTTAGCACCGGTGAATCTACCTTCGCTTTCCGGCGTGCCAAAAGGGATTTTTTTATTTCTATGTAACAAATTTGCATTTCCGTTTTTCATTTTGCATGTGGTAGTCAATACTGGTGATACTTATAATTTATATTTTATATAATAATTATAGTAATAAGTAATTATAGTATAATAATTAAATTATAATAATAGATTATTATAATTTATATTTTAATTACGTACTCTCTTGTAATACAATTGTGATAAAAAATAGTAAACTCACTAAAAATAATGATTTAAGGTGATTTTTACTTTCCCGTCTATATAGCGCTATAACAGAGATACAGTCCTAGAAGGGAAAGAATTCTAATCACCCCAATTTGGTTTGACATATGCGGTTTGCAACGGACCTTGACGTTTTGATACCTAACGAACACAAAAAGCGGTTTGAATTATGTGGATGTTAATATTCGTATTTGCGTGTGTTCGGTGTTGGCTTCTAAATCACCTTATATTTCTAGAACTACTGGACTTATTTTCACTAATCTTGGTCAGATTACTTCTACATATGCGGCATTGATATCATTAAATTTTTAACTTAAAAGATCAAGGTGTTAAGACTAAAGAGCATTGCTGTAACGCAATTTCGAAATCTAGATACCTTGAGATTTCGCCTAATTAAGGTCATATTTTTCTTAGGCTCATTACTTAATAGTTAAAAAAAATAAACATTTACAAAACAAAAT
>JAAAKQ030106859.1:15703-32576 GCA_010016005.3 Zanna intricata
TTTTTTTTGTCTTCAGTCATTTGACTGGTTTGATACAACTTTCCAAGATTCCCTATTTCGTGCCACTCGTTTCATTTCGATATACCTCCTACATCCTAAACACCTAAAAATTTGTTTTACTTATTCCAAACTTTGCCTTTCTGAACAAATTTTTTTCTACTAACTGTCCCACCAATATCAAAGCGACTATTCCAAAATGTCTTAGTATGTGGCCTATATGTCTGTCATTTCTTTTAACTATATTTTTCCAAATACTTCTTTTTACATTAATTTGCCGTAACACCTCTTCATTTGTCACTTTATCTACCAGTCTGATTTTTAACATCACCTCAAATTTCAAAATCTTCTCTTCTCAGGTACTCTGATCATCCAAGTTTTACTTCTATAAAAAGCTACGCTCCAAAAATATACCTTCAAAAATGTTCTCCTGACTTTTAAATTAATTTTTGATAAAACAAATTATATTTCTAACTGAAATTCGTTTCGTCTGTCCATCTTTAATAATTCTACTTCCCAAATAACAAAATTCTTCTACCTCAGTTATCTTTTCTCTTCCTATTTTTTTATATTTAGCGGTCCATCTACATTTATTTCAACTACATTTCATTACTTTCGTTTTGTTATTGTTTATTTCTATGCGACTAATTTTTCTTGTGTAGGACTTCATCCATGCTGTTCAATGTTTCTTCTAAATCTTTTTTACTATATACTTAGAATTACTGTATTATCAAGAAACCGTAGTATTTTTATCTTTTCACGGTCCGGTACTCCGAATCCAAATTTTTCTTTAATGTTTTTCTATAATAGAATTGTTAATTCTATTAAGAATATGATATACATTTTTAAGTTCCTAATGATGGAATCTTATTTCAAAAGCGCTTGAATGGCTAATTTTAAAAAAGAAAATTGTTGGGAAGTGGGTTTTTAGTTATTATATAATCAGTCCAACATATGTATGATGAAGTATTTTATTCTTGATAAAATTAATATTTTATTAATGTTTTTTTGTGAATTTTATTTGATTGTTATTTTAAATTTGCGCTAAATAATAATTATTTTTTTTTTTAGAATTTTATTAATTATATTGGTACTTAAAATATTCATATTTACAATAATTTATTATTAATTAATTTATGTTTATTTTTTGGAATATTTATTTATAATTATTATGTTATTTTATTTTTTTTAGAATAATTTTACCATAGTGGAATATTTATTGATTTTATTATTTCAAAATTTCTTTCGGTCATTAAAAAAGGTAAAAAAAAATTCTGTAAAATATAACAGTTTTATTTGTCATAATTTTACTTTAAAATAATATACGTAGTAATAATTAACGATGAGTTTTAATTAAAATTTGAAATTTTCTTTTTATTAAAATTGATCATATAAAACATAAATTGTGTTAAACGAGGCGGTTATGAGTCCCGGTTTTATCATCTGATACTTCAACATTCAAGTTCGCTTCAAATCATCAAAGTAAGTTTTAACTGTACAGTTATCGTGCACACACTGCTTTATATACAGAATCCCTGGTGAAATTCACATACAGTCTCATTAATTTTTATTAAAATACATCTGATGTGGTTTAGAGATAACATCAAGCGTATACCGCTCTACGGATATCTACACCACAAAATGGACCTAACAAAAATTATAGTACCAAAAATCTATAAAGTCAAAAGTATGGAAAATCCTCAACAACTTTAAAACCGTTCTAGTCATTATAACATTCAGAATAAGAGATCGGTTAACTTCTTTACCTTTTGACGAGAAATAGGATTTTAAACCCTTTTTTTTTGGGGGGGGGGGGTAGCCCAGAGAAGTTGTAACTCAATTATTTTAAATGGTAATATCCTTTGTGTGATACATAATTTTAAAGTTCCCTTTAAGATAAGAATGATTGTAAAAATAAATATTTGGTATGATGTCTATATCCAAAATGGCCGTGAGATAAAATTCAATTTTTGAAAACTAATATATGTAGTATGTTCAAATAAAATAAAATTAAAAAAAAAAAACTGAAGTGAATTAAATTATAATTTAATCTAATGTAATTAAAATTTATTTTAAAAGTTAAATTTAAATTTTAAAAACTTAAAAAAAATTATTTTTTAACAAAAACACAAAAAATTGCTTTTGTTCCAATTTAATGAGTAAACAAATAAAAAAAATTGTCATCTAATCGTGCTGATCAGCTAATCATTAATTATCTCTTATCATTATTGCAGAAATGTAGCTTACTTCATTGTTATGTAATATTCTATTTAGAGTGTTTCATTATTTTTGTTAGCTTTTTTTTTAAGCCACTTTTATTAAAACAAATTTTTTTAACTTTTTTGTAATTGTTTTTACTGAATTCATATTTTCTATACCACATTCTAACATTGCTATCAACATGTCACTTCATGGTCAGGAAACGGTTACACTTTTAACAATGAGGAGCTTTAAATAAAGAGGTCATATAATGAAGTTTATGAATTGTTCAATGGAACATTTAATAATCGTAATCCTATTTAAAAAGTTACAGCGTCAAAAACCATCAAACCATTCAAAGAAACTAGAAGTGTAATACGGGAAAATCAAGGAACCCTAAATTTGTAACAAGTAATAAAAATATCGTTGGAGATTATAAAAGAATTTATTTAGTATTCTCATTCCTTGACTCAAATAGCGGCACGAAAACACAATATTAGCCAAAGTTCAGTGATTAACATTAAAAAATGAAAATTTCAGATTTTTTTGATCCAAGAACTTAGTAAAGAAGACAGCGTTCGAATAATATTTAGTTCTGTTAAATTATAATGAATATTATTTATGCAGATACTAATATTTCAAATAACAGTTTTTAGTGATAAGGCCATATTTTTTTTTAACGGCAATGTAAATTGCCATAATTGTCGATACTGGACTGACATTAATCCACACTGGTATTGTGAGGTACATGCGCTGTATCCAGTCAAAGTAAATGTACGAACAATTATTGTTGGTGGACAATTGGTAGTTCCTGTATTTATTGATCAAAATTTTTAACGCGGTAAAATATTTAGGTTTTTTTAGATCATTCAGTTCTAAGCACTTTTCAGTAACGCTACACTAGTTTCTTTAACCTCTTTGGATTGAAATTCGCCGCCTGAGAATTAAACCAGCTGACAGCGGCAGTCTTGAGTTCCTCATCGTTTTCAAACCGTTGTACATTAAGCCATTTTTTCAAATGCAAGAAGAGGAAGTAGTTGCTAGGTGCAAGGCAGGGACTATATGGAAAGTGGTCATAAAGTTTCTAACGAAAATCTTGGCTCTTGTTCTTGATTAAGGCAACGTTGTGAGGACGCGCGTTGTCGTGAAGGTGGATTACACCGGACGACAGTTTCCCGCGTCTTTGATTTTGGATCCAACGTCTCAGTTTGATGAGCGTTTCTCAATACACTTCAGCTATAATTTTTTATCCACATTCCATGAAATCAACCAAAATGACGACTTTTTTCATCGGTGTGAATAGTTGGGCCTGCCAGTTTACTCTTCGTCATGCATATTTTGTGCGGCCATTTTTAAAGCCTCGATACCAATGGCCACAAACTTTCCTTCACTGATTGTTATAGATCAATGCACTAGGCACAATTTCTGATGAATTTCAGCAGTTGAAGATCCTTTTGCACACAAAAAATCCAATCACAGCTCGCGCTTTAAAACTGGCGGGAGAAACGATTGTCCCGGACACAGCGATCTGCATTCACCGGCAGGAAAACGACTAATAAATCAAAAACTATAACTACAGTTGCTTCAAAAGTAGCGGATAGATGGCCCTGTATGCGTAAAACTGTGTTCAGACCCGCTATTATTTAAATATAGGCAAACAGCTCTTACTTTATGAATATGTCTCGTACCAACTTTTTATTTTTTATTTATACCATTTTTCTTTTCTTAAGAAGACCTTGAAAATGATGAATCACACAAAGGGTAT
Organism: Zanna intricata; assembly: GCA_010016005.3. Taxonomy (NCBI): domain Eukaryota; kingdom Metazoa; phylum Arthropoda; class Insecta; order Hemiptera; family Fulgoridae; genus Zanna; species Zanna intricata. The sequence continues at coordinate 19,665 of JAAAKQ030106859.1, forward strand.
TACCAGTTAAAATATTTGATACAAACCCCCTTAAAAATATTTTAGGGGTACTGCCTAAAAAGGGTTTGGAATTTTAAGTTTTATCAAAAGGTAATGTAGTTGATCAACAGCTTATCATGAAAGTTACGGTATTCCATCTGGAACTGTTTTAAAGTTGTTGAGAGGTTTCAAAACTTTTGACTCGCTTTTTAAATTTACACAGGGCTGATGTGGAAAAAAAGGGATAAGAATAAATATATAGGCGAATAGAATGATTTAAATATGTCGGAATTCTATTACATGACTCAATTACATGATTCAATTACAAGAATATCTTCTCAAGAACTTCTTTGATCTATTGGAGCTTATACCGCTCAAAACCTCTTAGAATTTCAGGTACTTTTAACCTTTATACTAGTTAAAGAATTAATAAACTATTTTTTGTTAAGCTATTTAAATATTTGTTACAAAAATAATACCACATGAACGAGATTTAGATTTTCTAAAGATATATCTCACCCTTTCCTCGAAATGTAGAATATCAAACTGAATTATAGACCAGTAAATTATACACCATTTCACCATTGAATTATAAACTCTTACCGGAAAATAATCATTTAAGTTATTGGTACCTTTTTATTTAATTACGATATTTATGGGAATATTCAGAACAGCTCAATGATTGATCACCAATATTATAATTCAATTATTACCATCCTAAATCCTAATAATAAAATTAGTTTATTACAATCGATTTATAACAGATAAGTTTACTTTAGAAAGAAAAAGATGTAAATAGCTTAAAGACAGGTATGAAGTCTTTCTCCCATACTATTCAGCGTGAATATTGACGTCACTCTATTTTTATGGATTAAATAGGTGTTGTTTGTTTATATCTGGGATTTCGGAATTACGGGAAACTCCAAACATTACTTTTTAATAACGACTCTATTGTTTCATATCCATCCGAAAGAAAAAACTCTATAACGTGGAATATACGTACTTCAGAAGATAGCAAAGAATTATAACTTAACTATTTCTAATGAAAACCTAAAGTAAAATAGTTTTGTGGTCAATTTCCTACACACGTACAAAAATAGTTATAGAAAATGTTAAAATAAAACTAGTTTCAGTTTTAAGTTTAAAAAACTTAAAGTTTTTTAATTTTTTAGTTTTAAGTTTCATTTCTTAATTTTTGTTTTTTAATTCGAATGTAACATGTGAACTTGATGTATTTAGAAAGGTTGAATGTTACTTTTTAAAGTTCATTAAAAATTAAAATTAAATTAGAAACATTATTGAAATTTTATAAAGTTATGTTAGCTCCCATGCGTTTATGGCAATGTGACGTGAACGTTGATTAGTATTCATAAACAAATGAATGCAAAATGCCGAGTTCAGGTTCCTAAGGGTAAGTAGCCGGTTACGTTAAATTATATAGAAAACGGAATAAAGATATCAAAAGTGAACTGAATTCCAGTCTCTGAACGATTATAGATTATAGAACGATTATATAATTATAGATTATATGGAAAATGGTAGTCGTGTGCGACATAAGGATTCGAAAAAAATTCTCGGTTTGATTGACTAATATTTCCCAAGAGATAAAAAAAAGTTTGGGACGACCAAGGAAGTGATTGAAGGATCAAATTTCATAAAAATATGACGTAATACGTTTATTCTTACACTTGTAATGAAAAAGAAGTACAATTAACCGATAAGGATAGTTAAAAGTTCAAATCGAATGTTGATCACATTCTTTTACGAATCGTTTGCTAAAGAAATGAAGTACAATGTATCCTAAAAGTCCCACACCAAATATATATATATATATATATATATATATATAGAGAGAGAGAGAGAGAGAGAGAGAGAGAGCCAGAGAGATATTTACGATATGTTCAATACAGTTTCCGTATAAATCGAAACATAGTTGAAAACGTCTCCCGTATTCCGAACAATGTTGATCATCAAATTAGGTGTTACCGATTAGCACGTAGTTGTGATGCGCTTTCGTAGATGGTTATTGTCCCTGTATTAACTAGGAAACTTGGAATTTTGCATAACGCCACACGACACTATCCATTGGGTTTAAATCCGGGGATCGTGGAGCCCATTCCCTTCGTCCCTACGACGGATCACCTGGGGGAAGTGTTCATCTTGTGTACCATTGTGCGGGGCGGGGTGCGCCGATTTGCATGAATCATTCTGGTTTTCCTGAACCCAAAAAATCCAAATCAGGCAGTAATTCGTTTCCTAACATTGCGAAGTAAATTTCGCCGTTAACTATTCCGTCAAAGAAGCCAATGTTCGTCTTTGATCCGTCAAATGACCGTCAAAGAAGCCCGTTTCGACCAATGATCCGGTCTTTCCAAGCTTGTTCGGCGAATATATATTTTTGCAAATACCTTCGCTAAAACCCCTTCCACTATCTTTCCTGAAGTTGTCGGGCGTCTAGATCTTTTAACATCGGCAATCACTGTCCGTTGTCAATGCTAAAAGACCGGCAAGATCAGCAAGTTTAAGTGTCGCATACAACTTTTGTTATATGCGACACTGGCTCTCATTGAGGATGCCTCATATTATCTGCAATTTGTCTATGAGAGAATTATTTCTTCCACAAAGGAGGATAATCTCTATCCGCTCTTCAATTGTCAACATCTTTCAGTCATGCACCTGGAAAACGGAGAAAAATTAGTAATATCCCTATGGTGTGGGACTTTTGGGACACTTGTAGTTTATTCCTTTTTCCCTGATTCCTCAGTTAATTAGATTTTGAATATTCGATAATTTTTAAATATCAGATTTATATTGATTTTAGAATATTAAAAAAAAAATTAATTTTATTTTATTTATTTCTTTTTTTTATAAAAATTATTGTTTTCTTTTATCAAATCGATAAAATAGTTTTTGTTTCAAAATGATGGATTGTATAATTTGATCGGGAATTAAATTAATGTAAAATGTAATAATCTCGTATAACCGAGTTTGAAAAAAAAGAGAGGGTGGTTGTACTAGCGGGTGGGACATTTGAAATTGTAATAGTTCGTGATCCTGGATGGAAAACAACGGTTGCAGCGGTGGTGGCGGTGCGGAAGAACAAGAGGGGGTCATGGAATGTAGCGCTGTACAAGGGAGTGGTGAAGCCTGATGGTAAAGTAGAAAGGGTTGTGTCGACGACGGCAAAGTAGAAAAGGGTGGAGCTGATTGAGACAACGCCGCCGAGCTCTGAAGAGCGAAATGAAGTGAAGACTCTTCTATAGTCTGGGAGTGAGAAAATGTGAAGCGGATGGAAACGGGTAAAGAAGAAAAAGATAGAAAGAAAAAGCGGTGGTGGAATGCCGACGTGATGGAAGGGGAAGTTAGGCCTGGTAAGGCACGTACCTAGTGTGCTGCGGGGTACTTTCTTTTTTGCTACTTAATTAGAAAAGAGAGAAGAACATTTAAGATTCAGAAGAGAGCTGTCTTGAAGAATTTTACATTTTATCAACTTTAAAATACGGAAACACACAGATTGAAGGGAATTAATTGTATTGCCTGAAATTTTACTCTATCAGCTATTAACTTTATAAAATGAAAACATATTTTTAAATTTCTTTGCTATTAAATAAATAACTGCAACTGCATATTTACAATTTATTATTACTGTTATTTCAGTTACCGTAAGTGTATTTTCATTTGCCCTATTTTCTTTACAGATTAGAAGACTAAGTAACTGATCCATAATTTAGCAGTTAAGTCGTTGAAATTTAACTGGGAGTTTTCAAAACTATCTCATTGTTAATTCAGTTTAATCTAATTTTGTTTGCTAATTGAAATAGTAGTAATTTACTAAATTAGTTACTGTACTTTATATATTAAGTTAATTTATATATATCTAATCAGCATTTTAAATTTTAAATTTCTACTTTAAATTCTTCTTTTGTACTTTAACGTTATAAATATGAAGTTGCTTGTTTACATTCTCTGCATTTGTATGAAAAAATACTTGTATGGATAGATACCGACTGCTTATAAAAAATAAAAGTTAAATATAACATATTAAATTTGAGGTTTCTTTTTATGAAGCGTGTAGAAAATTTCCTAATCTTAAATTTAAATTTTGGCTAATATTAATCTTAAAATTCGCTTTTGTAATTTTTTTTACTTTCCTACCTAGATAGCGCGATAGGGCTAGAAGGGAAAATATTGTAAACGGTCCTTTTTTGGGAATACATGGTTTTCACCGGATCTTGACATTTTGATACCTAAGGAACCCAAAAAACCGAATGGATATTTTCCGGATGTAAATGTTCGTATGCACTTGCGTGTGTGTATGTTAGATGTTGACCTCTAAATTACTTTATATCTCCAGAACTACTGGATCGATTTTAACCAAACTTGATCAGATTATTTCTATATATATATATATATATGGAGGAGTGATGCCATTAAATTTTTAACTTAAAAGGTCAAGGGCTGTAAAGCAAGATCACCCTTAGTATCTTAAGATTTCGCCTAATTAATGTCATGTTTTTCTTAGGCACATTTTTTAACAGCTAAAATATAACAATAATTGGAAAAAAAGTTATTTACAAAATCGAACCTCCGCCCCAAATATTGGTCTTGTACTCGTCATTTTTTTTTGTTTAACCTCCGGAACAACTTCAGAGGATGAGATGAATGATTTTTAGCTGAGTGAAAATCCCATGCCTGACCGGGATTCGAACCCGGGACCTCCGAATGAAAGGCCGAGACGCTACCAGTACGCTACGAGTACACTCTTGTACTCGTCTGCTATGATGAAACGTCACAGGTGAGCGCTAGAATAAAATAAATGAATAACATTTAAAATGTAAAAAAGTAACTCTGTCTGGCTGGATATATAACTTGTTCATTCGGTTGACTGTGCATAAAGCCTCTTGGATACACTAGTCTGCCGACCGCACAATTTGTTTAATGTAAGTTGTGAAATCACATTAATTGAGATAGTGCTGACCGTCGCCGCTAGTACCGCCTCACCCACATGAATTAAATATGATATTTTGTTTAGTTAGAATCATAGAATTAAATAAAAGTATTATATTAAAATAAAATGATAAGAATATTTTTAATTAAGTTGTGTGTGTAACCCGTGAATCAAAGCAACCTACAGCTGTAGGACTTTCCCGGAATGCGGGTTTAGTAGCGTGACGGCGTTTTAAAAAAAAGTCCTACAACTGTGTTTTTTTTTAAGATACTGTACAATCTAATTTTCCGATTTTGCTGATTGAAGTAAATTTTTTGATTCAACTTATAAAAAAAAATTCAAATATTTAGATTTAAAAAAAATAATAAATCTTTATTAGTCGCTATTCGCAAATTGGTAAAAATCTATTTTTGTATCTGTTCTTTCTCCTGTAAAGGTACTTACAGATACTGTTGAAATACTTGCTTGGAAACGAATGTATTTTCATCAAATAAAAACTATGACTGACGGCTTTTAGCCTACATGCCTTCCAAATAAAACGAAATCTTTCACTGTTATCCAACTGAGGATTGATTTATCGCTCAGAGCGGGCAGTAGGTAGCAGTTTCAACCCCAATAGCAAGCGCTTCTTTGCACAATCCGTGCATGGATTGAGTGTCTTTATGTGTTCGGTTGGCTCTTATCTTATATTTCTGCATCTAAGTGTTTCAATCAGGGTTAGATTACTATGGTTAGTGATTTTTTGTCATCGGTGCAGAGCAATTTTCTCTCGCGCTATGAATTGAATGAAGGCGGATTTCCTCACCAAAGAAACGGACCATTACCCAAGCCTGTGTTAGGGATCAGATCAGGGTTTTTTCGTTGCAACCACTCTGGAAACGATGAGGAGTTGGTTTTTAATGCAGACTTTAATTGGTTGCTTGATTGAGTTACTAGGGAGAGAGGACAACACGATATTATTCTGTGACCCATGACGAAACGTGAGGAGGAATATAGCCTGTCGGTGGTCTTTCAACAAAGAAAAATTTTAATAAAATTTTGACGATTTTGAAATTTTTTAAATGTAGTAAAAAAAAAAAAATGAAGAAGGAATTTATGCTTATAATCAAAATGAATCGTAAGACACGGACCAAATTGGAGTTAGCAAATTGTAAAGAAACGCCTATTAACATAAAATTTTATCTACTGAAATTACATGAAAATATTCCAAAAAAATCTGATATGGACACCACATGAACTATTACATCACAAGACTCCTATTAAATTACATATACACATTTTTTTTTTTTTTAAATGAATACATAAAATTTTATTTCATATAATTTATATATATATATATTATTTTTATTATTTAATATTATTTATCATAAAAGATTTTTTATAATCAGAGATTAATAATTATTAATAAATCAATTAATTTAAATAAATAAAAAAAAAAAAAAAAAGTTAAAAAAAAAAAGATGAAGTCTGATTCGAACTGATATGTCTTCTCCTTATAATATCCCATAACTCACTAATAATAATTTTATTTGGCTATAACTCTGGAACCAATGAAAATAAGTACAACTTATCACATATCGTTGAAAAGTTCTGCAGTCATTGAAGTTTGACCCTCTTTAAAATTTTTCTCGTTCACATAACTTTGCCCGTTTGTTGTTTGATCAAACGGTAGTAAATTTTAACCGGTTTTTCATCTTCGGAAAGCAAAAGCCTGAAGACTGCACCCTTTTTAACTAATTCACAAACTTCAAGAGGATTTTACATCGTAAAATGAGATTTGAGGTTAAATAAACAAAACAATTTTACTCGAATATCTTATCAAAAGTTATTACAGGTACCAAGTTACTGTTCTAAAATTATTTTAATCCTTTTTTTCTCTATTTTTTTGTCTCTTCATCTATTTTCGTCTTTAATTATTGATTTAACTCTTATATATTCTATTTATAAAACTTCTAAAAAGAAAGTTCCACATCTACTGAATTTTTTTTCTAAAAATTTTCATTATTATTAAGGATAGTTTCATTATTAAGCACTTATGATTTTATTTATAGTTATCTTACCTTTTAATTGGTGTGCTGTTATAATCAAATCTTTTTATAGCTATTTAAAAATTAAATATATTGAATTAAAAGATCTTAATAAGAGATTTAGAAATAAAAATCCTTTTTAATGATATTTTATTATCAAGTATATATGTGTCAATGTGTTTTTTAAATAATATGGAGAGATGAAATATTAAATAAATTATTAGAAGATGTTTGTTTGTACGTAGATATAAGTATCTATAGTGAAAATTTCAATAGTTTCAATTATACTTTAGACGAGTTTTTTTTTTTTTCATTTTATACATTTAGCACCTGTATCCTATAATACTCTTCATATATCTACATACTGTATACATTTATTTTCTCTTTATGTTACACTGCTTTCATTCTAAAACCAAGAAATATAATTTATTTCATTTTAAGCATAAAATAAACATCGTGCCATCCATTTAAATGGAATCTACAGAACCGATTTTAAAGGCTGCTTTTAAAGGTTTTTTTTTTTTTTTTGAAAACTGATTGTGTTTTAATTTTAATAAAATAAAACCATTCTTTACTTCATTGTATGAGTACAAGAAAGTATTATAATTGCAAAAATTTCGGTTTTTAGATTTCAATGGAAATATTCATTTTGACCATTTCAGAATCCATTTTGAGTAGTTTCGGCGTGACGTCCATACGTATGTGTCTTGCATGAGTAAAAAACGATTAGCCGTAGAATGTTGACATTTTGGACTTAGGATTGTTGTAACATCTAGTTGTTCAGCTCCTCTTTTGATTGCAATCAACTGTACCAAAGTGTTCAAAAAAGCTCAAAAGCCCAAAAAAGTTTGATTTTAGACTTTCTCTTAACTTCAGTAATAAGCCCTCATTGAGAGATATCCAATGATATATCATTAGTGGTACTTATTTTCATTAGTTCCAGAATTATAGCTGCCCACCGGGTTGGCCTTGTGGGTAACGCGACATCGCAAATCAGCTGATTTCGAAGTCAAAAGTTCTAAGGTTCAAATTCTAGTAAAGGTAATTACTTTTATACGGATTTGAATACCAGATCGGGAATAACGGTGTTATTTGGTGGTTGGGTTTCAGTTATTCAAGACTACATTTCATTCACATTCATACATATCATCCTCATTCATCCTCTGAAGTAATACTTTACGGTAGTTCCGCAGGCTAAACAGAAAAAGAAATAGCTAAATAAAATTTTAATTAATGAAATATTTGGATCTTACAAGGGAAGGCACATCTATTCGAATCAGGCTTCATCTCCTTTTCTTTTTTTTTTTTAATTTTTTAATTTTTTTAATTTTGTTTTAACTTTTTTTAAATATATTTATTTATTAATAAATTAATAATTATTAACTCGTGATTACAAAAAAAAAACTTTAAAATAAATAATAATTTTTTTAAAAATCACAAGTTATTAATGACGCCGGTCTCCGTGGCGTGAGTGGTAGCGTCTCGGCCTTTCATACCGGAGGTCCCGGGTTCGAATCCCGGACAGGCAAGGCATTTTTCACAAAAAAAAAGAAAAAAAAGTTATTAATGATATAAAGTTTTACGGACTTTCGAAAATGTGTATACATAATTTAATAGGCACTATTATGTATGTTTATATGTAATAGATTTGATGAAACATCTGATTAATATTAATTGAAAATTTAATTTAGAATCGTATTATTTTTGGATTTTCGTATAAGAAAGTCATGTTGTGTTTACATTACGGGTTTGAATTATTCACCATGTTTTTTTTGCCTTTTTTTTTTTATTAACTTTTTTTTAAATAAATTGAATTATTAATAATTACTAATCCGTGATTGTAATAAATTTTTTCAAATAAATAAATAATAATTCAATAATAACAATAAAACAAAATATATACATGAAAAAATACAAAAGTTAGTGGAATAAAATTTTATGAACTTTTAGAAATGTCTATGTAATTTAATAGGCATTATTACATATGTGTATTTGTAATAGATTTGGTAAAACATCAGATTATTTAATGTTAATTGAAAATTATTATTTATAATCACATTATTTTTGGATTTTTCTACAAGTAAGTCATGTGTGATGTCCATATCAGATGTTTTTTTTTTTAGTTGTTTTCTCGGTTTAAGATGCGCTTTAAAATTTCTGGAGTTCGATACCAGGTAAATGCATCTTTTTATACGCTTTTGTATGCGGCATATTTTTATATGCTACCAATTTCCATGGCTAATGACCATAAAGAGTTTTTGATTAAATTTTTTTTTTGGTTGATTTTTTTTGTCCAGATTTATTTGTAAAATTTTAAATAAGGTATTCCATTATGTTGGTGAATTTAGTATAGATATATATTTTATAACAATGAATATTTACGAATTTGTTTATAAATGGAGGTTGCAGCTCAGAACATTTATAATATTACAAATTATATTAACCGCTGTTTGGATAATCGTAAAAAAAAAAAAATAATTTAACTTTTTTTTTTTTTTGTTTTAATTCTTTTTCTTCCTGAAATATTTTACAAAAATTCATCCCCAATATATAAATGATAATAACTTCAAAAAAAAATGTTAATGAACTAACTTCCTTATGACAAAAAATATTATGAAATAAAAAATAAAAAAAATAGTGAAGAGTAAAACCTCTTGATGTGAACATCAAGGCTTTCCTTTCGACTTTCTTATACGAAAATTAATATATTTTATTTATATCATTATATATTCAATTTATATCATGTAATCAGATGTTTCACCAAATCTATTATATATACACACACATGTAATAATGACTGTTTAATTACATTTAAACATTTTTAAAAGTCTATAAAATTTTATTTCAATAATAACTTCAAACTTTTTATATATATATTTTTTTTTATTGAATAATTATTTATTGTAAAGTTTTTTTTTGGAATCTCTAGTTAATAATTATTAATTTATTAATAAATAAATATATTTAAATTGAAAAAAGTTTAAAAAAATACAAAAAAGTAAAAAAGGAGATAAAATCCGATTCGAACCGATGTGCATTCCCTTGTAAGGTTCAAATAATTTCATTAATTAAAATTTTATTAGGCTATAACTCTTGAAACCAATGAAAATAAGTAAAACTTGTGATATATTGCTGAAAAGCTTTTAGTGAAGGTTTATTACTGCAATTAAGAAAAAAGTCCAATACCCAATATTTTTTTGGATTTTGGGCTTTTTTTAGAGATTTTTGGTTCAGTTGAAATTATAATCAAAAGGAGAGGTGCACAACTAGTAGGTGCAACAGTTCTAAGTCCAAAAATTCAAAATTTTACGGCTAATCGTTTTTGAGTTATGCGAGATACATACATACGTACAGAAGTCACACCGAAACTAATCAAAATAGATTCAGGGATGGTCAAATGGATATTTCCGATGAAATTTGAAAATCGACATTTTTCGCGATTACAATACTTCTCTGTACAAAGTACAAGTTAATAATAGTAGTGAGTGGTAGTAGTAGTAGTGTGTACGAGCTGTGTGAATGGAAACTTCATTAAAGTTAATACCGTAAAATATAATTCTTAATCACTACTGATGTTTTTCATAAAACGCTTGTGCCTTGTATTCTGAAGATTTATAATTTAAATGAGCAAAACCCTCCTCAAAATGTTCTTCTATTTTATCTGGAAATGGTTTCTATGGTTACGCACAATTCATTCAGTTAAAAGCCGATTATTCCCTAGGGATTATAACTTGTCTGTTATTTGTGTGTAGTGTTTTGCTTTTATGAGCCTATCAATCTGTACATGTTCTCTACGGTACATGATATTTCAATGCGTTGAGATATTACGTTTACATGTTCATATTAAATTTTACTGATTTGTCGTAATAATCACAGAGTTTCGATTAACGCATAGTTTCTTTAATATATATTCCATAGAACCTACAGAGACTTAAAAAATAATGTTAATTTTATTTTTAAAGAATAATTTTTAATAGACTAAATCATTACATAAAATTTATTAAAATATAACTTATAAGTGCTTCAAAAAGAATCATTTTTTATAGTTTATGAAAGGTTTTTTCTTTTATTAATAAAGGAATTAAATTTAATACTTTAATGCTTGTTTAAGTTATACAGTACATTTTTAAATATAAGAATATGTACTTTTATCGCATATTTTTACATAAAAATTACAATATAGCACGTTTTATGACTGATGAAAAAAATTAAAGAAATACCATTTTAAGCCTATAATACAATAAAAATAACTCAATAATACATTAGAGAAAAAACCCACAAACATGCTGTTTTATACCGGTCATTTTAAACATTCTCCATATTACAACATATTTTACATATTAAAAATACAACCTTATTATTTATAATTGTAAATAATCTAACCAATCTTAACCTATGTTCGCTAATCTCTACAAATTAACAGTAATATTTTGATTATTTAAATAGTAAATAATTGTGATAATTACTGTATTTATTATTTAAACAACCAAAACATTACTGTTAACTAGTCTGTTAACTTAATTACTGTTAACTAAGATTAACGAGCGAAGCGACTAAAGATTAAATCTGGTTAGATTATATTTATAATTTCTCTGCAAGTACCTTCAAATACTCACTGATTTGAAAAAATTCTGTCTCTGTTGTAGTTTCTTTTTTAAAAATGAGGACTCGTCTATTTCTAGCGTCATTCATGGAACACCTACCATTTAGGGGTTTTCTAATATATGATCAGCTCACACATCTCTCTCAGGTACATTTTCCATTCTGTTATTTCTACACTTGACATTAAACTACCCTTGATAACCTTGACTAATATGTTAGTATTTTTAAAATGGCCGGTATAAAATGGCATGTTTGTGTATTTTCTGTAATGGTTTATTCATTTATTATTATAAAACATTCCATATTAAGTAATTTTTATGTGAAAAAATACCAAAAAAGTGGGGAGCGTAAAGCGAAAAAGTCCTAATTTTTTTATGAATATTTGTGTTTATTTCTCGTTAACACTAGTTTAACTTGCACAGGATAAATACAAGTTGAATATAAATTAAATAGAAATTAAAGGTTTTTGCTTACAAATATTAATAATTTTCCATGTGTACTGAATAACTATTACTTATTTAAATCTGCCAATTTTTCATTATGTTTTATGTATATAAATTGGACATCGATTTTCCGGATTTCGAACTATACGGACTGCTTACATCCGCACTAAATTATTATTGTTTTTAATTTTACTTCCACTAACTTTTGCGTTCACTCAACATACACTTTGCTATTCAGCAAACCCTAAAGAAAAATGTCGCATACGGACCAGATTAGGAGATCAAATCAACAACACTATTTTAAGATATGGTTTGTATTCTTAAAACAGTAATAGTCATGCTAATAATATGATTTGCAGTATCGTCTTGCTGGAATTACGTAATTTGTAGAAATCAAACTAATATTTGCTTAAAAAATGTTATGATCACAGTTGTGTAGTGAGCTGTAGTAACGGTTATAGCGTTTCCTCGATCGTCTAGAAAAAGTGATGATCCAATAATTTTAGATGACGAAAGATCATATCACTCCGTGACCTTCGAACTCTAGAACAGTTTCACATGTAGCTAAAAGGGCTGCAGCGCTCAAATATCGACTGTACTGGTAATTTAAGTAGCCGTTAAGGTAAAAATGAGCTTCATCTGGCATAAACGAATAGTGAAATAAGCTTTTATCACAATCGCTGAAAAATTTCTTGAAGAAAATTAATGCGAACAACCATATCAGCATCTTTTAATTCCTGAAAAATTTTAATTTTATAGGTGTGAAAACTTAAGTCCTTGTGTAAGATTCGGCTTTTTTTCGTTATTCCCCCCCCCCTGAAATCATTTCTTTTCTCCACAAACTGGTAAAAAATATACTCGAAAAGTAATTATGTACTAAAATTAAGCAGAAATATCACTTTTTGAAAAAAAT
>JAAAKQ030106860.1:0-14195 GCA_010016005.3 Zanna intricata
AACAAAAAATAAACAAAGCATGCGTCATCGACGCAAAACGACAGTACTATCAACATAAACAAAAATATAACTAAATTGCGGATAAATATTGACTTACCCTCGTATATATATAAAATTTATATATATTTAAATAGATGTAAAAAATTTGATAGAAAAATTACAAAATTGTTACCTGCATGCACTTCAACTATCATGTATTAAGCAATAAATGTGTGTATGAGAGCAATACTTGTCAGCAATGCTTTTTTTGGCAGTTGTGTTTTTTAATTTTCAATATTTATCTCTTGTTTTAGTTAGTTTTTAACCCAAAATTTCTTAAGATTAAATACATACTTAAAATTAAGCAAATTTTCATCTTATTATAATTTTTTCCCTTAAATAATATTTGTTATGCAGAACTGAGTAAACACTAAGTTTTCGCACAAAAATCTGAAGTAACTTAACTGAAGTGATCTGAATTAAACACGGCAATATGATTTTGGTATGATGCAAATAAAGTAATAAAATTTGACTAGACAAAGTAATTATAAAAATAACTTACATTACACTGTTTATTAAGATCACATCCATGTTGTAGTAAAGATTCAATTGTATTTCGGCACCCTCTACTGCTGGCCATATGTAGAGGGGTTTGACCTTTCTGAAAGAAAACAATTAATTAAAATTACTCTCCTTTTATATCTCTCCAGGAAGAATATTATTTCAATTAATCTAAACTTATTTAATTCATATTTCTTTATAATTTTAAAAAATGAGTGAAGCTATTTTTTTTACCCACAATGGATCGGAAATGGTATATACATTTTTGGGGTAAGAGGTTGTGTATGTGTGTGTGTTACCATTTTCTTCAAAAACTACTGAACTAATTTTGATGTGTTTTTTGCATTACATTGGTATCACTTAAAAGCAGGTTCTTAGACATGTTTTATGGTTACACACCACCAGAGGACACTGCAGTAGATGTATTTCTCTAAAATGATTGGCCTGATTTTGATGCAGTTTTTTCATAACATAGGTATTACCTCATTGCATTACATAAGTTTCATCTCAGAGCAAGTTCTTTGATTCGTTTTATGGTTATAAGCTGTCAGGGGGTGCTGCAGTAGATACATTTCTTCAAAATGGCTTTTAAATGTTTCTAAATCTTTCTAATTAATATTTTAATATTTAATTACCTTCTTTAGTTATCAAATTTAATTTCATTGTGGCTTTTTAAAATGTTTAATTTTATTTACTTGCCACAAATTTTAATGAACTTCTTTTTCTTTACAATGTTAAATCACACTTATTCAAAACAGTTATTTGTATACTTGATATAACAATTTAAATTGAAAGTCATAAAAGCTTTTATGTGAGTCTGAGATGGTTTTTACTTTTAACCAGTCTTTATCAGACATGCCTGCTGAAAGTGCTGAGGGTTTTTGCCTTTGGATGTGGCATTGGATTTTGGACTAAGATTTGGAGAATATTTGTAAACTATGTGGTCAGTCTGTACATTATTTGAATTGTGTTTGTTCATTTAACATATTTTTCAAGCATTTGAGTATTTTGCATTGCTCATGTTCATCTAGTTTTCATCCTTAAGTGTTTAAATAAGAGTTCAATTTTAATATTTGTGCATATGTAGTAGAATTAGGGTGCTTGTAAAAAAAGGCGGTACACTGATGTTGTTTTGAAAGTGGAGTTAAGTACTTTTATTTGTTCATGTTAAAAAGTTTCATTTTGTTTATCTTAAGCAAACTACTTGCAATTAGAGTAGAAGTAATCTACATGATTCTATAAGTACAGAGTAGTTACAGCCCATTAATACTAAAGAACAGAAACTAAACAATCTTTTACTAATATAAGCGTACCAATCTAAAAAAAAAACTCTGAATTAACATATACAATATGAGTGACACACACACACACACACACACTAACTATAAAAACTTTCAGCACTCTCAAGAGTAGTTTCTGAAAAAAGGTTGATTTAAGGTGGAACCTGATCCCCTCAGATGAATTTCTTTCATACCTCATTTTTAAAAGGTACAATATTTTACTTACAAACTGAACATGATAGATCATGGATACAAAACTTTGAACTGATTAATGCTTTTTTTCATCATTGGGATAGTAATTAATTTGGGTTCACTCTATCTATTGTGTCTTATTAAACTTTGAGTAACATAATTTAGTTCAGTTTATTGCTGTAACTACAGTATAATAATATTGACTATTTAAATTATTTTTAAGTTTCATATTTATACAAAAGAAAAAGCAAAACTCAAATTTATTTTTGTGTTGATTTTATACTATCTTACAGATGTCTGCAAGTTTAGTACACTTAGGCCATGTACACTTTGTTCATGTCTGTTCCCTGCCGACATTCCCACGACACAGTATCATTTACAAGGATCAAAGACTTTTTGTGGGGATCAACTTTAATTCTTTAAAGAAAATATTTTTTCCATATAATGATAATTTACTATTTTTGGAATTTTTTTTTAATTTAAGTAAATTGTTACTTTGCTTCAATGATAAATATAAGTTATAGTTATTACATGATATCAAGCATCAATGATAACCAAAAGTGCTTGTGATATTATTATAAATGATTACCAGGGAACGAAATTTAACTTCTAATCAACATAGAGGCATATGCAACACATCTGTCAAGTCCCATAGTAGGCAGATATGTTTTTTTTGGTTGAAGAGAAATTTGTTTCTTTCTATAGCCAGTCATAGTACATCTCAATGATCTATCTTTTAACAAAAAAAAAAAAAAACAATAACTGAAGTAAAAAAAAATTATAAACTAAACGTTAATACAAATAAGGTTAAAAGATAAATTATTGCAAGTTACAGTTACTTATTAATGTCTTACATTATTTTCAATATCAACAGGGGTTCCTGCTTCAAGTAAGAGGGAAACCATCATATTTTGTTTATTTTCTACAGCAAGATGTAGAGGACTGTTTCCTTCTATATCCCTTGCTTCAAGATCTGATTCATGTTTTATTAGGAACTCAGCAACACTTGTATGGCCTTGTTCACAAGCTAAATGCAATGGTGTTCGCCCTCTCTGGAAAAATTTCACGTAAAAAAAATAATTATTAATGATGATATAAAATTGAAATAAATATAAATATTTTATTGAACTAGATATTTTTAATTTTAAAATTATTACATAAAGAGCTAAGTGAACAGAATGAAATATCTGATGTTAGACAATAATTTCAGCTAACAAAAATCCTATTTTGATTTGATTAGATTAATATAAATTAATAGCAACATCTGCAGTGTAACATATGTAGTACACCTCAAAAAACAGACATGAGGAGATGAATGTGCCCTTGAAAAATGCAATTATCTAGGAAAAAAGAATTAGAAATATTAAGAATTATAACAATAAATGAACATGATAATAAATGATTTTTATTTTATTTACAGATTTACCAGTTAATTTTTTTTATCATAGTATAGTTTATTTTTAACAATATATTATAATATATATATATATCAATAAAGGTAATAAAGACAATAATAACAATAAAATAAAGGAAAGTTTTTATTCTTGTTTCAATTGTAATTAAAATATTATTCATAAAAATAATAATTCATCACCTATATAATAAAACAAATCTTTCAGAGGAAAATATTTACCAGTAGAAGAAAATGTTCCACTAGTAACAGTTTTTTTTCTAAAAAACACATTTTTATCAATTTACAAAATCATCAATGTTAGGGAAACTTTAACAGAACTCTGTGTCTCTTAAATCTAATGGTATAGGTGAGATAGATCAGGGCTTTAGCAAGTTACAACTACTGAAAGCTGAACAGTAATTCTGACTAGCGTTTGACTAGTGTCTGGACCATTTCCCTGTCTTTTGATTTAATCTTAAAAATCATACAAATACACAGATTTCTAACTTACTATACAACATATCTGTATCATAAATATACTGTGTATTTTAAGAATTAATATGTAATTTTTTGATTTATGAATTAGAAACAAAAAGATTAAAGTTATAATTTTATTAATTATTAAATAAATATTGTTAATGCTATAGATAAGAAGAAAAAATATATAATGGTTGAATTAGTGAAGCAATCTCTAAGTCAATGACTTGGCTTAGGTTTTTATTTTAATGTCTAGCATACTTTTTTCTGTTCCATGTACAGCAGACATATAGTTAAATTTCCACAAGGTTTGCATGCAGACTTTTTTTCTCATACAAAGAGATAATAATGGAGCACTTGTTGAATAAAATAAATAATAAACAAACTGAAATTCATCTAAGATATCCATTATTAAGATTAAATAGTACTGATGTGACATCGTAGTTAAATTGAAATAAAATGCATAAACATTATGGCAATAGGAAGATATAAAATGTAAAAGAATTTATGACTAAGTATGTTTTTATAAATTTGTATATTTAAAGTGTATATATTCGCATACACTACTACAAGGTTTCAGTTAAAGGAGTTAATATATTTATTTAATATTTTTTCAGTCATTTACACCTGATTGAAGAATTACACAATCAGTGAGAAGTAATAAAATTATTCTACATATTGAATTAACCAGAAGTATACTTCAAAAATTTACTTTTCAGTTTCAAAATAAATGTAATGAAACAGAAATATAAAGGAAGGGATAATAAAAATTCTAGAACACTCACTAAAGTAACAAAATTACTAAATTTTAATCCCAGTAAAATAATACCTCAATGGTGAAGTAGTGAGAAGAAAATATATATAATAATGTATTAAAATAAAATACATTGCTCATTAAAATTGTCAAGAGTAAGATTTACAATCATTAATAATGAATACAGGTCATTCCTAAAAGTGAATCCTCGTTTTAATTAATTCATATAGAGTAAGCTGAGATATTAAGTCCTGAATTACATACAGTTTGGAGTTTCAGTGTATTATATATGACAATAAACTGGTGTTTTATATTGACATAATATATAAACTTTTTTTGTATAGGAATTACTACAGACTGACTTCTGCCAGATTGAGTAATTCTGGCAGAATGTAATTGATACATTAATTTATTTACTTATTTATTATAAGTAAATAAATTAATGTATTAATCTGTAAAAATTTTTTCTAAATATCTTACAGATATTTCAGCAAAGTCAGTTCAAAATTAGCAATTATTTTTATCATGTTCTTTTGGATCCACAAAGGTTCTTTAATCTGTACTTTATATGTACAATCAAAGTATTTACGTACAGTAGCATTCAGACTAATCCAGATATAGATATTATTTAATAACAAGTAATTTAATTTAGAAAAATCATATCTATACAATTTATCTAGTAATTAATAAGTATGTTCTCCTTTATTCTTAATCATTTTACGTACATCATTAGGCATTAATTCAACAAGTGTACTACACATTTTTTTGATTTCTTCATCATGAAACCATAATGATATTACTGCTTTGATGAGAATTTTTATGGTACAATTCATTTTTGAAAGTCATTTTTTGACTATTGCCCAAAGATTTTCACTTGGGTTTAAGTCTGGTGAGTTGCCTGGCCATATGAGTTCTTTAATGTTTAGTTCTTTGAAAAAACTTTTCCCCTTTTTTGCCAGTATGGCATGATGCCAAATCTTGCTGGAACACTCCATTGGATTGTGGGGATTTGTTTTGAAGTTGTATCACAACCATTTCCTTAAGAATCTTGATTTATCCATCACTTTTCAACATACCATCCAGTGGAAGTAATGAACAAGTCCTTGAAAAGCAAAAAAAACCCAAAACACTTTTTTCTGGGGATTTTTAGCTATGAAGCATTGATATATTTTCATCTGAAGTTTCTCTTATGTATGGAACCCTTTGCCCCTCAACATAAATATGCAACTCATTGTAAAACTTAACATTTTTGCAGTTTTCTTTGGTCCAGCTTGCATGTGCTTTGACCTTCAAGAGCCTTTTTTTACATTGCTGGTGTTAAAAGCTGCTTTGTAAATGGTCGATGGCCGATAGCCAAATAATAATAATATATACTTAATTCATATAAAATAGATTATAGATTGTTCAGCTGCAAGAAGTCAAAATCTAATAATTGTTATGTGTAAATCTGTTCTACTGGCTGCTAATTCTCAATTTAAGTTCATAGAAGGTAATTTTGGATTGAGTTTACTTTTTCTCACTTATAACCGATCCTGTGTTGGAGTAGTTTTTCTTTTACGGCCACATTTGTCTTTCCTGTGAGGTGAGAAGGAACCAGTTTTTTAAAATTATATTTAAATTGCATTACTGTCTCTAGTCCAACACCACACTCAAAAGCTATTTGTCATTGTATCATTCTGCTTACTTATTGCTTATGAAATTCAAAATCTTGTGCAGAAAAATGAGTAGATTTACAGTAATGTAGTATATGTGTGTTTGTGTGCAAGCATATGTGAGAGAGGGAGGGAGGGAGGTAGGAGGAGATAGAGATAGATAGATAGAGAGATATAGAGATAGATGGATAGATAGATAGATAGATAGAAAGAGAGTGAGTGAGTGAGTGAGTGAGTGTGTGTGTGTGTGTGTGTGTGTGTGTGCGCGCGCGCGCGCGTGAGAGAGAGAGAGAGAGAGAGAGAGAGAGAGAGAGAGAGGATTACATGAGAAGATGTTAATAATATAATTAAAAAATTAATTAAAATTCTAATTTTTAAAAAATAAATATTGTCAAACAATTTTTATAAAAAATAAAAATAAAAAAATTTGTTTTGAAAGGTCTAATTAGCAAACATTATGATTCTAATTATTTGTGATGACATTTTACTAGAAACATCAGATATTGTTATTCTAACCATTATAACATAGTAAAGATACAGTATTTTTGGTAGTTAATATGCTTTAATTATTTATTCTTTTAAAATTCAACTAAATTGTGAAAAATACATTTGTGGGTAGCTTTTGTAGAGAAAATGACATTGCACAGGACTTGAACAAAAATATTTTAATAAGTTACATCAACTCACATTGGCAATGATGGATGATTGAAAAATAAATAATTTTTTGGAATTCATTAATTAAAGATTAATATAAGAGTTAAAAGAAAATTGTGTACTGCTTATAGACATAGTGTAAAACAGTAACTGAAGGATATCTGTAGGAGTTACATGGAATTTCACTTTAACTTTAGTCTTCTATGCTGATGGTGATATAGATAGATATTATCTGTAAAAATTATTTTAAAATCAAACATGTATTTTCAGACTTTTTAATATCAAGACAAAATTAAAATTACTAAATACAAATACCACTTACTAAATATAAATATTTAAGTAATACTGATCTCTCTATTCACATATAATTTTTTCATTAAAAGTTTTAAGGCAAAAGAATTTTTTTACAAAAAAATAATAATAATAATAAGAAAAGAAAAATTATAAAATAAATATTAATAATACAAAAATAACTTATAGCTTATCACCACAATTTTTATTGTTAAAATTTATCTTTTTGTCATGGCCTTTAATTTTCATATAAAATAGATTATAAAAAACTAAATAATTTATCAACTACAATCTAATTCTATCTTCAGTTATATAGAGTGATTATTTTTAATTTAAAATGTTATTTGTATAGAAGTTAGTATATTTTAAAAGAAACTGTGTATGTGTTATATGAACTATTACCTTATCTCTAGTTTTAGTATCTGCCTTGAATTGAACTAATTTAGTCACAGTTTGTAAATGACCACCTTGTGCAGCATGATGTAATGCAGTCTTTTCCTCTATATCAGTTGCCTCGAGATCTATATTTTCCAGTGTATCAAGTAAAAACTTTACCACTCTAATGTTTTTAGTAGCACACATCAAAAGAGTTTGTTGCTTCTGTAAGATAACATAGCACAAACACACTTAATCTATTGTGAAACACTACCTTAAAAAAAATTAAAATAACAATTAAAAAAGTATAAATGAAATAGTTTTCAGGTAAAACTACAGAAAAACTTCTGATATATAAATAGAAACTGGAAAAAAATAAATTTTTTTTCTATTTTGATTTTTTTGAACTAGAAAACATGTTTTGATGTATTAACTAACTGACAAGCTGGAAAGTTGGAATAGGTTGTTTCTACAACTAACCTAGTAATAATGGGTACACATGTTTACTGACAAAGATGTTCAAACTAAATCAGTTAATGTAGTTGCTTTTTATATTGTTTATAATTAATTATAAATTGAATAATTATATTAAATATAAAATTCACTTTGTCTGAGCTTCATGCTTCCTTATGTAGATTTAAGCATTCTCATAAATCTTATCATTAATAAATATTATTTATTATATTTAACTACTCAAAGAGCCAGTTACTGTTTTATGAGTTCATTGAATACATCTACAATTTATGTTGCTTATTAAATATATGTGTAATTTAAAACGTGTTGCAGAATAAAAAATTAATTAAAAATAAAAAAAGTAACATAAAAAATAACATTATTATACTGTTGTCACTTGAAATATAAAAAACATATTTGCTGAATTAGTTTTCAAATTTTTATCTTGTTTTAAATATGTCATATATATTTGTTCATATTTGTATAATCAATTTTAACAATAGGTTAATATAAAATGGTTATAATGTATTATTTTCTTAACTGATGAGTAATCATATATCTAATATTGTTATTACTATGACTATATTATGAAGTAGAATTAAATTATTACAAAAACTAAATTCTGTTAGCTTAACAAGATCAGATTTTCAATGCTTTTCCTTAGTTTTACTGAGTGAAATGGATTTGAATCTTGTCTTTAATTCTTCTGAGATTAAGAATTTGCAGTAACTACTTTTTTAAAATTGTTTTCTTAAAATAACTTTTTAGCAAATAAAATTTATATTATAATTATCATACTTATTCAAAATACACCAAATCATAACATGGGTGTTATACCTGTTTTTTATTAGTTCATGACTATAACTACGGTTCAGTTATTCTTTTAAATCATAGGTATTAAAGACTAAGAAAAGTTAATATTGTAATAAATTATCATCATATTTAATTTAATACAATTAAAAGTATTGAGAAAAAAAAACAGTATAAGAGTTAAAATCAAAGTGAGCAGAATCTAACATTTTTGAATTTTTAGTAAGGAAATTATTCTTGTTGCCTGTACTAAGAATTTAATAAATACAATACTGTATTATTACATTACCTTATCCCTAGCTAATACACTGGCACCACAGTTTATCAGTAACCTTACAGCTTTTAAGTGCCCATGCCACGCAGCCATCATAAGCGGTCTCATTCCAGACTGAAAATAAAATATAACTTAATGATAATAAGTTGTCCTAGCCTAGGTTGGGATTTTTGTATTACTAATGAATAGGAAGCACCATTTCCAGGTAGTCTGTAACTGGAGGCTATATATATATAAATTGTTTATTCAAATCAGTATAATTATATATTCTATAAATCACATCAGGAATTCTAAATCTGATATTCCATGGATAATTGAAATAATTGCTCCAACATCTTCCTGAAGATCAAGGAACTCTGGAAAAATTTTTGTCAGAGTAGCATTACAAAGTACAGAATAATAAATAAAGTAGATAAGTAGTGAATACTAGATTGTGGATTACAGTGTTCTTTGGTGGTTGGGTTTCAATTAACCACACTTCTCAGGAGTAGTTGACCTGAGATTGTACTAGACTACACTTCATTCATATTCATACATATCATCCTCATTCATTCTCTGAAGTAATACTTTAAGGTAGCTCCAGAGGCTAAACAAAAAAGAAAGAAGATAAGTAGTTAAAATTCATATTAATATATAGAATTAATTATTGACAAAATAACAATGATGCAACTGAAAAAAGATCATAAATAAAAATTACATTGGTTCATAATAAAATAATAATTTATGAGTAAATACTTCAAATCGCTAAATATTTTGTAACACTCATATATATAAGTATTCACTAAACAATATATGCAAACATTCAGGTTTACCTTATTAGTAGCAATCATGTAACAATCATCAACAGAGTATCTATAAAAGGAAAGCTTTAACTTAATTGATTGGAAAATTTTTCATATTATCAAGTTATTTCTTAAAAATAGAAACTGAAGTATAATAAAAGGTCCTTTCCCATAGGCTAATTATTATGCTTTATTAAGAAAAAACAATGTGCTGTTTGGTTTGATACAAGAAAATATTATCTTATGCTAACCATAAAATGACATAAATAAGCTCACCAAAGTAGTGTTTAGTAAAATTTTTAATTTGAAAGTCATTGTTAGTAATTATTGTGGCGAGGATGAAAAATATCTTACAAAAGTGTTTCATTGTGTTAGGTGTTTCTGCATGTTTTAACTGCATCTTTTTGGTTAAAGATTTTGATAATATATACTCGTATAAGTATATTATTGTATATATATAAATAATTTTATTTTGAACTAAGGTTTTTTAATTTTGATTGTAAGAAAATTTAAACCAGCCAAACCCAAATGAAGAAGTTTTATATTCACATTACAAGCATATCAAAATTTCAAAGCAGAATTCTCAAGAAAATGATTTTGAATAAAATTTTAATATGTTTATTGACATGTACACTACTGCTCAAATTAATTGGGACACTATGGGATTGTGATATATTTTTGTAACATATAGTTGGCATCACTATAGTTCCTTTACCTGCTTTTACACTGTAGTGGTTTTTGTTATACATACATAATCTTTTTTATTACCTTTGGTTCCACCGTTAGGTATTTTTTTTAACCTCCGGGACCACCATTAGGTATTACATCAGAGGATGACATCAATGATTTGTAGCGTGTGTAAAAATGCCATGCCTGACCGAGATTAGAATCCGGGACGTCTGGGTTAAAGGCTGAGATGATACCACTTGTGCCACGGAGCCAGCTAACACATAACCTAACAGACAGCTAGTCCACATTTAAGTTTAATGTTTTGTATATTGTTTACAGTGTTTTGTCAATTTTTTTTGACAAATATACCATATTATAGTGGAATAGTTTCTAAAAAAATGTTAAAAAAAAGTGTTTTGTTTTTCATTTACTAAACACTTTTAAAACGGACACAACACCTTGAAAATATAGAAGAGTTATTACTTTATCACAGCATACAAGCATGTTACAGATTGCTGAAGAGTGTAAAGTAGACTTGGTTACCATAAACAAAAGTTTAAAGTTTTTTAAAACAATGGTTCTTTTTTCCTGAAAGAGAAGGAAAAAATATGATCAAAAAAGGAAAACCACTACTAGATTACTGAGTTATCTAGTTTACTGATTAGTAAAAGCAAAAGTAATCCTAGACTATCCACTGCATATGTATAAAAGAAAAGAGTTTTCTTTTCTAATGAATCACATTTTGAAGTTGTTGTAGTACAAGGTTTTAATAAAATTTATTATAACTCCCCAAATATATTCAAGTCCACAAAATAAATTTATAACTAATTAAAATGATAAACATTGTTTAATTGTTTATGTTTATATTTTTATAGTATTTCATTTCTATATATAATAATAATATTTTGTTGATATTATTTCATCTGTATGTTAACAGTATTTAAATAATTCAGTCTTTGCGTATGTAATCAGATTTCGAACCTTCTAGGAAGTACGAGATTCCTACTGGAATCTCGTACTGGATTTCTACTGGAAGTTATATTTTTGTTTGAATTGCTATTTTTACTTAAAAATGAATTTTTATTTGGCAATTGACATTTATAAAGTTTAATTCTGTAATTAAAGTAATAATTTATATTGTTTAGAGTTAATTGTATTTATAAATAATGAAGATATTTGTAATAGAAGCAATTATTATCTTCTAGTCCTTTCTAGACGTCGGCTGACAGTGTGTGTGTATATATATGTATTATATATATATATATATGCTGGTGAGCGACCAGTGCATTGGTTCATT
This sequence comes from Zanna intricata, assembly GCA_010016005.3. Taxonomy (NCBI): domain Eukaryota; kingdom Metazoa; phylum Arthropoda; class Insecta; order Hemiptera; family Fulgoridae; genus Zanna; species Zanna intricata. Next base: position 11,894 of record JAAAKQ030106860.1, read on the forward strand.
CATGTGACGTAGTTCCATGCGGTAATATTGCGCGAAAGTATAAATTGTTTCATATAGATTTTGTTAAGCGTTGTTTGTTTTGTTGTGCTAAATAAATTATTGTGAGGAAGTTATTTATGATATCGTGTTGGTTATTTATACGAATCATGTTCTCACTATAATTGGTGACCGTGATCGTATTGTTAAATAATTGTGGGGAAGTCGATATCGTGGTAAATACGAATCATTCGCCCATGTCAAAGTCCAGAGATATAAAGTTTACACAAAAGTCCAAATGTGTTTACGTCATCTTCTCTTATGCTGCAAACACCAAAACATCCTCCAAAAAAATTGTTTTGGGCCAGGGCCATTGGGTCAAATAGAAGGAGTAATGAATTCTAATAAATACATAGCTTTACTCCAGAGAAGATCCCACTATCTACAAGGATGTTATTTTTTTGGGAAAACGGAAAAATACTACTTTTAATTGACTTATGTTATTATTATTAAATGTATTTTTAATTGGTTTTAGTGGGCAGTAATTTTTTTTTTCATAACTGTCTATTATTTCATCAAAATTATAAAGAAAAATAAATATTAAAAAAAAATAAAATTTTTTGTTAGTGTTTTTTGACATTCAATTCTTGGCAAATATGTGCCATATCTTGATGGCTCAAAAGTCAAATAACACTTATCTATAAAATATTAATACAGAAATAATGAAAAAAGGCAATGCTGATATTTAAAAAATTTTTAAATACATTTTTAAGAAATTCAAACATTGTTTTTTTTTATACTACAAAAAAAATTAATTTTATCATTAAAATATTTATTTGCCATTAACATTTCGCTCAATAAGTAAAATAAAAATATTACAACAACAATGAATAATTTAGAAATTTTTTATAAATAAAAAGTAAATTATTATAAAATAAAATCGTACGGACACCCCATGACTTTCTTGAACGCCTATTAAATTACATATATACATTTTAAAAAGTACATCAAATTTTATTTCACTTATAACTTCTGATTTTTTTCATATTTTTTGTTGTTATTGAATTATTATTTATTGCAATTTTTAAAAAAAATAGAGATTAATAATTATTAATAACTTAATACATTTAAATAAAAAAAAAAAGTTAAAAAAGAGATGAAGTCGGGTTTGAACCTGTATGCCTTCCCCTTGTAAGATGTAAATATTTCATTAATTAAAATTTTATTTGGATATAATTTTGTAATCAATAAAAATAAGTACCACTTATGATATATCGCTGAAAAGCTCTCAGTGAGAGCTTATTACTGCAATTAAGAAAAGTCCAAAATCCAATTTTTTGGATTTTGGCTTTTTTGAATATTTTTGGTCGACTGCAATCAAAAGGGGAGGTGCACAACTAGATATTACAACTGTCCTAATCCAAAATTTCAACGTTCTTCGGCTAATAATTTTTGAGTTATGTGAGATGCATACAAACGTATGTATATACGTAGGTACTGTCACCGAATGGATTCGACGGAACGTGGAATCTTAAAATCTTTTGATGACCCTGAAAAGGCCGATTTTGTCGTTAGCTCTGAGAGAGCTGTTGAATCCGGGAGATGGTCTCCGGCGAAGTCGACTCGGCTGTAGTCGGAGAGTTGCGGCTCATCCGTTGAAATCCAACCGGGCTTTCCCTCAGCGGTGGTAGTGGAGACCTCCAGAGCCCTGCAGTGTCGGGTCGGCGTCGGTCATCATTCGCTGGCGCGGCCGAGGCGGTTCTCTCCAAGCGATCCCACGCTGGGCCGGTTCTCACAGCTGCGTCTGCTGGCCAGAGCGATGGAAGCCCGGCAAGCTGAAGCGGGAAGGTAGCGTTCGAGATCTGATGGATCTTGCTGTAGTTGAGTTTGTAAACGAGAGAGGAACAGTTCTGGGTCCTCATGCAGTGGACCGTTGAAGGTTGCTGTTATCACCGGCAGAAATGCTGCACGGATGCCCGCATCCAGGCATTCGATGTCGTTGGGCGCCTTGTGTGTTGATCTGTCGGCTGACATGTGGTCGGTAGAACGGTGGCTATGTCCAGTCTTCTGGTCCAGACGATCGGGCCCCACTTGTCGCCGAATGGCTTCGACGGCACGTGGAACCTTAAAACCTTGTGGTGGTCCTGAAGACAGCCGTTTCTGTCGCCGAATGGTTTCGGTGGCTCGTTGAAGTCTAAAACGAACCCAAGAAGTGATAGCCCTGAGAAGTGCTGTTTGAGGTTTATGGAGTGGTGGACCTTTCTTTGTCTGTTTAGCCTCCGGAACTACCGTAAGGTATTACTTCAGAGGATGAATGAGGATGATG
>JAAAKQ030106882.1:0-14195 GCA_010016005.3 Zanna intricata
AAATCCGTATAAAAATTTTTACCTTTACTAGGATTTGAACCTTAGAACTCTCGACTTCGAAATCAGCTGATTTGCGAGTCGCATTAACCACTAGACTAGCCCGGTGGGTTGCCTTGTAACGGCTAACGGAATGGACCGGTCCATTAGTATTCTGGCGGTGATATTTCTGGACGAAAATAAGGCTTTTAACACTGTGAGCTTGGCACCTATTTTTAATACTATGGAGATCAAGGACATTTTGGCGTATACCTGGGACTATTGACGCGGAGACTGTCCAGAAAATGTTGTCGAATGAAGATATTTGGAAGTCCATCACCAGTTTGGTTACCTGTATTATCAGAGGAAAGGGAACAGAGGGAAGGACGATGAACTTATAACAAGTCCTAGTAAGATCATAAGTGAAGAAATAGACCGGTGAGTGATGGGGGGGGGGGCAGCTCTCTTCCTTCCGGGGCTGCTAATGCTTAATTATGGTCCATCCCCGGAAAGGTGAGGAATGGTGAGACTGGAGTCGTTTAGTCGGTAACGTGCAGACATACATATTAACACCTAGCGGAACCTGTATGAGCTCCACACGCCCCCATTTATTGGGAGTGCGTAACTGGCATTTTTCTCCGAACTCATAAATAAAACAAGAAAATAAAAAAGACCAAAGTGTGTCGGTATTCGTCTAGTATTTAAATCCGTGTAAAAGCAACTAGCTTTTACTAGGATTTGAATCTCAGAACCTTCCTCTCCGGAAATCAGCTGTTAATCTGATGAGTTATTTGTTTTCTGTATTCAGATTATTATATTTTATTTATCCGAGGATTTATAATAATTTTATTCATATACAGAGTGTTAATGATAACTGTTTCAACAATTCAGGGGATGAAAGAAAAATAACTATAATTTTAAAGTAAAAATGACCAAACAAAATACGACGAATCATCCGACTCGGGTGAAGACAATCAATCAGAAGATTTTTTTATAATTCCTTTTACGGATTTAAAACAAGAGAGTAGATTCGACTAAATTTAAGAAGTAGAAATAAATTACTGTTACTCTGTAATTATCCTTAACAGATTTCAATAATAAAATTAAACTCCACAGATGAAAAAAAAAAATGATTGGGAAATATAACTGTCGAATTTTTTCACTGTAATTTTTGAAGAGATTTAATAAGCTTTAAATAAATATTGCCAAGATAAAGCGTTCTAAAATATTTTAAAAGTATTATCGACTAATTTTCTACTATTTAACCTAATTTTAACATTTTTCGACAATTAACACGCTACAAGTTTTTAAAAAATTTCGCTGTTTATATTTTAATTAATTTTTTAATCCGATTATCCAACCACTTAACGTAATTGAAACACATTATGCAGATTTACTTACTACATTTATTCTAATCTTGACTTCAAGATAATTAACATATAAAAGTGGTTTTTAATTTCTAAATCTTAATAATTTTTTAAGATTAATTATGTTCTAACAACTCAATCTAGCTAGTTTAAGAGCCGAAGTAACACGTAGGATATTAGAAGTTTTCCTAATATTACCATTTGTTCTCCCGTAATATGCGAAATATTTTCTGAACGCTATAGAAGATTTTTTTTTGATGATTTGAAGAAAAATCATTTTTTAACTTTTGGAAGGTTTTAATTTGTCAAGAAAAATTTGTAAAAAAATAAATTAATCCTATCAAAATTTATAATAGATTTTACTTAACAAATTCAAATTTAATTTGCATCATCGACGTTATAAATAATAAGTATTCGAAACATCAGTGAACGAATAAGGAGAAAGTTTTTCTAAACTTTTTATCAAAAATTGGATAAAATAAGAATTAACGGTTGGGGCAACCGACATCAAGCTTTGAGTTATTATTAAGTAGTATCCTCTCTTAAATAAAATGAATCCTTTAACAATACTAAGAAACCATGTAATATAAATATAAAAGAATATTCATTCAACCACGAATTCTATAAGTTTAGAATAATAAAAGAAGCACCATAAATTAAGTCAAGTGTTTTTAATTGTGGTACTTAGACACGGTAAAAATTTATACCTGAAATATTTTTCCCTTACGTCAGATTTTCCTAGTTGTTATGAGGGAATTATTTGCAGATTCCGTAAATTTTCAAAAGCTAGCAGTACAAGATAAAAATTAACAATAAATATACATATTTTTTATATTCATTAATAATATCACATGGTACTTACTTCGATGTTCATATGTGAATTTTTTTGTTTCTTATGAATGAGCGAGCATCAACAGCAGTAGTCATTACCCTGGTGGAAATTGGTAGCGTATAAAAAAAAAAATGCACGTCTGATCGATATTCGAAACCGGAACCTCCGCACCGAAATGTCGAGACATATGGGAATTAAGATTATAGCAGAACATTTTATAAAATTAAATGTGAACAAAAATTTTTTTTTTTAATATTTAGTTAAAATATTACAAATAACAAAAAAATGCATAAACTGAAAAAAAAAAAAAAAAAAAAATTAAATTGAACATTACAATGAGGAAAAACATATAACTTTCACCTATAGAAAACAAATTCTATATAAAAAATAACAAAAATAAATTAATTTTTTTATTTTTAAAATGCAAAAATAAAATAATTACTGCCGTAAATTTTTTGTTCTATACGTATGTTAAATAATAAAAAAAGAAAAATGTAATTAATAATTTGTTTGTTCGACATCAGATGAAGTAAAAAATAATAATTAAATACATAGAAAAAAGCAAACGACTGACAAAAGTTGATTGGAAATCCGTTTTTTTTTTTATAACTCAACACAGAATTTTAACGAACTTTTTTTACGGTGAGTTGTTTGTGAGAAAAAACAAATAGAAATAATGAAAATCCGAATAGTGAATAAAGAGTAGAGTGCAATATAACTGTCAATAGTTTAAAAAATTTGAGAGATTAAGTACGGATTGTTTTTTAAAGTCACTAGGATTTAAAAGTAAAAAGAACATCTACAATTTTTATTTTTAAAGGTGCATCCAGTTAATACACAATATACATTTTAGTTTTTTAAATTACATTAGACGACTATCAAACAATACTTGGAATTCATATATCAAAGAAATACCGTAAAAAACCGTATTAATGAATATCACGGAAATTCTTAATTTTTTTTTTTGTTTAACCTCTGGAACCACCGTTAAGGTATATCTTCAGAGGATGAGATGAATGAATTGTAGCGTATGTGAAAATGCCTTGCCTGACCGGGATTCAAACCCGGGACCTCCGGATGAAAGGCCGAACACTACCACTCGTGCCACGGAAGCCGGCGGAAATTCTTAATTACCAAAAACGAAAACCAAACAATTATTTTTTCAAGTTACTTTATTATACTTTTAAATGTAATGACGTTAATTATGTGAAATCTTAAGAAGAAATAAGAAAATATAAATTTTGGACATAAATTTAAAAAACGGTATATTTTATTTATCTTTTCTTTTCTTTTTTTTTTCATAAAAGCTCTCCAACAAACCAGCTTCTCTTCCTTGTAGACAATTTTGAACTTTTATTTACGCAATAAATAAACAGTTAATTATTTTAAGTTAACTACTTTACAAATAATCTTTTTCCTTGAATAAAACCGTAAAAAAAAAACCTAAAGAAGCACACTTAACAATAAAGAATTAAATAAAAAATCAATATATTTTTTTTATTTTAGGGGCGAAAAACGCTATGGCGTCATTGTCGCACAGATAAAACGCGTAATACAGTTAAGAACAAGCAAACTAAAATCTAAAACTAGTGTAAAATTAAAATATGACTAGAAAACTTTAAAACTAACATCACAAGAATCCCACAACCGACATCACAAAGAAGAGAAAACTAAAATGCTAAAACCTAACACCAGTTTAAAACCGAAGTATTAAACTTATAACTAATAAAATATACAAAATATTACTAAATCTTAAAATTAATATCACGTGAATCTTGATAATAATATCACAAACAGAAACTTTAACATAAAATAATCTTAATTAAAACTTAACACCAAAATATAAAACATAACAAAATCCGAGAGGAGTGTAAAGGGCCCTTCTCTTATAATACCAGTTAGAATAAATATGGACACAAAAACATAAAAATCAATGAAAATAACTGACCTTTAAAAATGGTTTGAAATACAAAAACAATAGGTAAAAAATTCAAATTGTACGTATAACACCTATGATGCAAAAATTGAAACATCCGATCTAAAATCTTATCTTTATCCTTATTTTTACGATCTTTTAAGATCGTAAAAAATCACGGTTTTCTTGTAATTAATAATCCGTTGTTCTATTGATTCAAAATCTATTCGAATACGTACTCACTCTGGATTCATTTCAACCTAAAATATAGTTGAAATTTACGTCCATTAAATATCTTACGGGTTCATTTCGAAATAATTTTATAAATTCTTTCCAGGTGAGTGGGGGTTAACTTAAAAATATTTTCTTTTTTTTTTTTAAACAATGATTTTGATTCACAGTAACAAATTACACAATAAAAAATACCAGAAATTTCGTGTCTTCTATCTAGGTTAAGTTAATAAAAAGAAAACTTATATCCTATTCATAAGAAAGACAACTAAAGAATGAGTTATCGATAAGTTTTTTTCTGTTTAGCCTCTGGAACTACCGTTAAGGTATTATACTTCAGAGGATGATAAGTACGAATTGTGATAAGAACGACGTGTAGACTTGTATAGTCTCAGATCGACCATTGCTGAGATATGTGGTTAATTGATACCCAACTACCAAAGAACATCCGTGTATCTACGATCTAGTATTCAAATCCATATAAAAGTAATTGCTTTCAGTAGGAATGAACCTTAGAACTATCGACTTCAAAATTAGCTGATTTGCGAATGCGAGTTAAACATTACACCAATCCGGTAGTTTTGAGTTATAGATACTGAATAGAGCCAAGATCCTGCCCTAAAGTAACTACATTAGGTTATTAATTCTCAACTAAGTTAAGCTCATCATCACAAATGACATGATTTCGAAGACGAGAGTACAAATCGTAGTAAAGTAAATGGATTTGATTACTACATCGTGGATACCGGGTGTTCTTCGGTGGTTGTGTTGCAATTAACCACAGATCTCAGAAATGGTCGACCCGAGACTGCCCAAGACTATACTTGATTTACAATCATACATATCATCCTCTGAAGTAATACCGTACGGTGGTTCCGGAGGCTTAACGGAAAAAAGAGAGCCGTAGGATGAAATAGGGAAGGCAATTGCGCCCGTCAATTTGTACTTTGTTTTCTAGCCGATTTCTTTGCTTTTTCATACATTGTTCATCTCAATCCTCCTGGCGGCCCTACCAACGAAAAGACAGGTTGGTTCAAATAATGTTCAACAATTTCTATTTTCTCTTTACCAATCCTCGCGCTGACGTTCTTCTAAGATGATAAAATCTTCTAGATGTCATTATTTTAATTTTCTTAATGTTGGGTTAAGGCCTCGATTTATCACTTTCTTCTTGCACTGTACTGATCGAAATTTCAAAATCTTCCACGTTTTAAACTAGCAGGGTTGTATCAACTACGTATATTATGTTATTAACCATTCTTACGCCAAGTCTTACACAAATATTAGAATCGTCAAAACCACCATTTCTCTTAACAAATTCTGCATATAGTTTAAAAATTAAATGAGATAAGATAAAGTTTTTTCTAGTACCTTTTTGATCTTAAAGTGTCACCATATGGCGTGCGAAATGTGGTTTCCTGATTAAGGTTAGACTTGATTAAGCATACAAGATATTCTGGCGGGTCAACTATTTTATAGAGGCATTTCCATAAATACTTTAAGAGTCAAATAAAGCATAATTTTTTTCTTTTTTTAATTCTGTGGAATATTTAATAAGAAATGAGAAAACAAACCTTTAATTAGCGTTTTTATGATAAAGTGAGATAATACTAATGAATATTATACTACGTTATAAATTTGGAGATTGGTTTAATGAGAAGAAATGACTTCAGGCCATAGATTAAGGCGATCACAATTCATCTGAATATATTAGACTATAAATTTTACAATAATAGACGACCAGTTGAGAAAGGCTATTAAAATAATACCCATCAATGCAGTAAAAACAAACAGGTAAGGGAAAGATCGAGGTCTTATGCAGCAATCAAAACCTTAAACGATTGCATTAATTTTCTCAAGTAAAATATTATTTAACTATTTGTAACGTTAATATATTTAATTGTCAACGTAAAAACAAGGAAAATCGTGAAAATAAAATAATTTTAACAGTAAATATTTTCTAGTTAAATTCACAAGATTCATTGAGCATAGAATAATGCATTAAATGCAAATTTAACTGCACTGCAGCGTAAGTGCTGTAATGGTTTGCGGTTAAGTTAATGTGGGCAGATAAGAAACGTCCTTTAACAAAATTCTGTTCAAGGACATAGAATTTATACGCCTTGTTTGTATATAAAAATCGGGATACAAATTTTTATGTTTTATTTCTAAAAAAAATAAAGGTTTCAACGTAAAACATGTTTAAAAATTTATTGCTATTTATTTATCGTTTTAATTCTTGTCCTACCGATTTGTTTTTCTGAAGTTAATTTCTAATGAATAAGTAACAGAAAGATTTTTCCATATAACGGACAAGTAGCACCCGATAGCACTTTCAAAAACAATTTCAAACGAATTTTGTATAAATTTAATCTTTCTTTAATTTCTCAAGTGGAAAAATTATTATTTTTTTTTTTTTAGGACTGTAATTCATAGTTAAGAGTTATAAAGAAAAAAAAATAACCTTTGAAAGGAAAGTTGTTTTATAAAAACATTTCAATATTTATATTTGTCAATTTAAATCTAAATGCGTTCTTAAAATATTTTCACGGAACAACAGGAATGAATCTTTCATAATAACAAATTTCTCTCTTAAAAAAAAAATTTTTTAATATTTTTTAAATTAACAAATTAAGAACTGAAACTGTTACATTTTTCAGGAAAAGTCTATCTCAATGGAACATTACACCCTATACACATATCTATTTTAGAGTAGATAAAATACATGCATATTTTAATGTAAAATATTAAACTATTTTATGTAAAGCTCTAACAGAAAAATAAGAGACGGAAGCAAGGTGTTAAAAAAAAATATACTCGCAGAAATGCGCTTAAAACCTGTTTTAAGCGCATTTAGCTCATGGGATAATTATTTTTACAAATTACTAATTAATTGCTAACTAGGTTACTGTAATAATAGTAATTGATGATTTTACGGCTATGGGGACTTCACCTTGGATGCAAACTACAGCTAAAATTTTATGAAAGTTTATTCGTCCTGAACGTTTTGGTTGTACATGTTAATACAACTGTATTAGGTAAAAAAAAAAAAACACACAAGATAAAGGGCTCTATAAAATGAAACTCGAGGATATCATAACAGTTGGAACAATGTAGAGAAAATAACGTAATTTTTATAAATATTGATAAAAACAGATTTATCAAGAATACCAGAACTATAAGCATTTCATACACAGTGTTTTAATAATAATAATAATATAATTTTATAGCAAATAATATCTTTAGTTTTATAAAAGTAATATTTAAAAAATGAAATCGTAGAAAATGAGCAAATGAAAAAATATTACCTGGAATTTATTTTAGCAATTACAGTAGATAAGTAATGCGGTTGAAAAAAAAATTGGAAAGTGGAAAACATGTACACAATAAAAAAACTGGGCAATACCAAAAATATAAAAAAGCGAGTTTAAAAAACACAATATTTAATGTTTTGCTGAAAATTAAGTAAAACAACGAAGGAAACTGAAACGAATCCACAGCAAAAAATTTTGGTGGGTTGAAATGATCAACCGTCTCCTAGGATGATTCATTGAAGCCGAGACACATATCCGGGCGGCCAGTCGGAAATAAACACGAGCACAGAGACCGACCGCACAAGCGAAAACGTTATATATGTTAGTTTTTCCCTTCATTCTGATCTGTTATTAAGAGGAACCTGTGGGATATTATTTTACCTCACCTAGCAGCTTACTTACACTAAAAACCCAGGACTTATTTCCCTTGTTTCTTTTTTTTACATTGAAAAATAATAAAAGTACTGGAAGCATATAACTTCACTTATTTAAGAGTAAAAAAGAAAAAAAAAATTATAATTATAAAAAAAAAGAAATACTTTGTAAAAAAAAAACTAATAATGTTCTCCTACAAAGAATAAATAGAAATATATAATTTTTTTTAATCTGTGTTTTTAAGCGAGCTTAAATTTTTCATTTTTTAACTTTTAGTAAAAATAATTGTACATTAAAAGCACTGTTATATGATTCCTAGAGAAACAAACAAACCAGTTTAATATAGAACGGGAATACAAATTTTTGAACAACTCTAAAAGACATTTAAATTGCCAGTATTAAAAGATATAAATATTGTTTTAAATACTATTCACTCGATTAAATCTAATATTATTAGACACTCGCTTAAAACTCAACAAACCGCTAGACCGATCGGAGTGAAGTACAAGGAAGTATTTTAATCGCGAAAAATTTCGATTTTCAGATTACAACTGAAATATCCATTTTGATACGTTCAGCATGACGTCTGTACGTACGTATATCTTTTATTGTAAATAAATTTTACAATAAATAATAATTCAATAATAACAATAAAAAAAAATCTAAAAAAAAAAAAGAAGTTAAAATGAAATATAGACATACAAGAAATTCACGTGGTGTCTTTATCGGATTTAGTGAAACATCTGATTATTTAACATTAATTGAAAATTATAATTTAGAACTGTATTATTTTTATTTGCGCATTTGTTTCAGGATGCTTAAAATATCGCTATAAAATTTAGCATCCTTCTCCTGATTCTTGTATCTTTTCATTTCGTTGAGAGTTACAACAACAGAAAGAAAAATTGTAATAAACAGATACAAGACACATTTAAAAAGTAATAAAGGGACTTCTACTCTAACCTAATATTTCCGGTAAGACTGTTGAATTGATAATTAATTGTATAAATATTTGATGTTAATTAAAACTAATGTTTTAGCAATTGTGTAACTGTCAACTTTATTAAAGAATTGGAGGATCGTATCTCACTTTCAAATGAAATAAGTTTAAATAAAGTGCAGCCAAATATGTGTATATGTAATTTAATAGGCGTAAAGTGAATTCATGTGATGTCCACATCAGATTTTTACCGTAATTGAGAATGGTTTTTAAGTGCTTTACCCAAATAATTTTATCATCAGATGAGTTTAAATAGAGACCGGGTCATATTTCACAGAATTAAATTAAATGTACCAATATTTTACGTTGTTGACTAAAAAACATTCTGAAGGTAAAAATCATAAGATGAAAATAAATAAATTTGATATCTGATAAGCAGATATTTTATATTTTATAACTGAGTGATATCAGCTGTTTAATAAAAAAAAAAAAAAAAATTATTAAATTATTTTAAAACGATTTTCGTACAAGACTAGTAACATAATTTTTCACAGCGAACACTGTCTTCGTATACCCATCAAAGTTTAGAAAGCGTAAGTATATGAGATGAACATTAGCTCTACCAAGGATTAGCTCACCGGGATGGTCTAGTAGTTAACTCGTCATCGCAAATCAGCTGATTTCGAAATTGAGAGTTCTAAGCTTTCAATCCTACTAGAGGCAGTTACTATTATACGGATTTGAATAGTAGATCGTGGATACCGGTGTTCTTTGGTGGTTGAGTTTCAATTAATCACACATGCCAGGAATCGTCGACTTGAGACTGTACTAGATTACACTTCTTTTACATTCATAAATATCATCCTCATTCATTCTCTGAAGTAATTCCTTACGGTGGTTCTACAGGTTAACCAGAAAAGAGAGAGAAAGTTCTACTAAGGATGTTGTAATGTTGGCACTGGTAATAGAATAGTGAAGGGAACTTTTTATTCCAAAGGTTCCTTTGGAATAAATATATATACATAATAATACAACCTGTTGTTTACAAACATTATAAATTACTGCATTATTTTAGTAACTATTTCAGGAGAAACACGAATTTAAACAATAATTATTCTAAAAAAAAAAATTGTTTTCATAAATTTTCATAAATATAATTACGTAAAAAATGAACTTACTTCTCTACATATAGAAATTTACATTACTGACATCTAAACAATATTTAATATTTATTCACCTCAAATAATTAATACTGATGTGTGTAAAGGTTTTGGCATCTTTTCCTTCAGGATGAAAAAACAAACAGAAGAAAAATCAGATTCCCTTTTCTTGTAATTATTCTTTGAAATGCTAAGGATATATTTTGCTAAAAAATTTCAAGCATTAATTAAGCAAGAAGTAACAATTATAGAAACCTACGAATGAATTATAATTCATAATAAATGATTTAAGAGGGGACAAGACTTAAATTTGAAATATTTTCATAAGAAATTTTGATCTAAGGTTTCTTTACAAGATATAAATATAAACATATCTTCCTAAAAAATATTGTACAGATTATATTTAATTTATATTATTTATATATATATATATATATATACATATATATTTTACCTCTGGGACTCCTGTTAGGTATCGGAAGATGAAATGAATGATTTGTAGCGTGTGTGAAAATACCATGCCTGACCGGGATTCGAACTTGGGACCTCTGGATGAAAGTCCGAGAGATTTAATAATTTAAACATTTTAATAACATACAAAAAAGAAAATAGGCTTGTAATACGACAATTATTGACAAATAAGTATTTACATAAAAGTACGTTTATCCTTTAATGAATCATGATAACATTGAACTGAAAAATAAATTCTTATTAACTTCCCGAAGTAAAAAAAAAGAACTAGAAACATAAAGCACAACAATTGGAAAGTTGCCTAAGAGCTGTCTACAACAGAAACACGAGACTGTGCTGAATACAGCTGTACAACCGGTGGATAATAACACAAAAATACACACACACACACACACTTCAAGCTACTACGAATACAACGGAAATAATGAAATAAGAGTAAAAAAAAAACACACACGCAAACAAACAATAACAAATTTAACGACAGTCAAAAAATAAATAAATCAATAAACATAAAAACGCATAAATATATTAATGGCGATTCATTTAGACCACTTATACAATACAAATTTGGAGGGTTATAAGCGAAACAGCATGCATATTGTTTCCCAATGAATCTATGCGATTGTCTATATGACACGCGTCTATAGCAAAATTCTTCTTTTAAGTGACGTTATATTTTCCACGGGACTATAATGTTTCATTTATTACAGATCTCATATTGTTTAACATTTTTTTTTTTTAAGACAATGCTGTTATCTAACTTTTTAATTTCCTTTTCAAAAAGGAAAAATTTTAATTTCCTATTCTCCAAATTAATAGAAATTTTTTTCCAAAATATTGCGGAATCGTCATTAAAAAGTAAATTTTTATTATCTTTTTAGTCTCCGGAACTACCGGTAGGTAATGCTTTAGAGCATAAGACACTTTGTAGGGAGTGAAAATACCAAGCCAGACCGGGATTCGAATCCGTAACATCCGGATGAAAGGCGGAAACGCTTCCAATCGCGCCACGAAGGCCGGTCCACTGAAAGTATTACTTTTACGTAAACTTTTTTCTACAAACTATAACATAATTTTAAATAGCCACTTAAGCGGTTTACATATTTAAAATTTTTCTAAATTATTCTATTAATCATACACATATTCTTAATTCCCAAACCCCAATAATAAGTTTAAGTTCTTTTTCTAAAAAAAAAAAAACTCGATATATTATGATTTATACCGATATAAATTGTACTCATGAAAATTTGTACTGGAAGATTCAAGTAATGACAAAGGAGCAATACGGGTTGTATTTACAGCATTAGAAATCCAAATAATTTTAAACTATATTGATAATAATTGCAGTACATTATTAACAAAGAACTTGTTTCTATTGATCTTTTAATAATCCACCGGGTTGGGCTATTGGTGAAATCATCGCAATCAGCTGATTTCGAAGTCGAGAATTGTAAGGTTCAAATCCTAGTAAAGGCTCATGAGTTAAGACTTTCATACGGATTTGAATACCAGATCCTGGGTAGCAGTGTTCTTTGATGATTGGGCTTTCAATTAACCACACAACTCAGGAACGGTCGAACCAAGACTGTACAAGACTACACTTCATTTACATTGATACCACATCATCCTCTGAAGTAATACCTTACGGTGTTTCCGGAGGCTGAACAGAAAAAGAAAAAACTATTTAACTTTAAATAGTCCAATAAAGTAAATAATCCAGACTTTTTTTTAAATCCAAACGTGAATCAAAGACTAAATAAAAAGAAAAAAGATTCAAAATTCTAAAAGAAAATACAATTTAAAAAAATAATCTAATTTTGGAGAAAAGGGTATTAACAATAAAATGTAAGCCATTTCTTATGCCTCTTTCGTAGTTTGAATAATTGTTTTCTTTTCTTTTAAAAAGAAATGCTTGATCATTTTTTGATTTTACAAATGCTGATATACTCGTACTTCTAAATGATTAAAAATATTTAATATAAAAATAATTATTAGCTAGAAAAAAAATGGGATTAATTGAAATCAAGTAACATTTAGTAAAACTGATTAATTATAGAAAATATTAGATAATACGCTTTATATTACAGTATCTGATTATATTTTAGTTAGATAATTATTGTTAGATCCACTTTTTAAAAAAATATTTCCTTCTACTTTCCAAACCGAAACCACACAAATATTAAAATAAAATCCATGAGACTTCCAAAAAAAATCATTTAAGGGAGAGAAAATTAATTTATCGTTTAAATAAAAAATAAACTCATTATGAAGATTTCTCTAAAAAGAAAAATATAAAATAAAAAAAAATATTTTTTTCTTTTGTATCATCATATTAATTAAATCGTTTAAAAAAAAAATCAAAATTCAGAAACTGTGATAAAAGAATCGGTAGGTTAAATTGAGATATAAAAATTTTGATAAATAAATCCAAATTATAAAAGAATATTTAAAAGCACAACGAGGTACGAGTAGTTACATAAAGTTAAATTAAAATCACTAAGTTAAGGTAACTGTTATTGTTATTTTTGTGACTGAATGAATATGTAGGTATTTCTCTGACGGGATTCATTAGTGACAGAATATACAAAAATACCTGGCTAGCTACCAGACTTGATTTTTGGCTGTGGTCTAGGTAAATTTTTTTAAATATCTTTAAATTAAAAATTTTCAATAGAATTTCACATTATCATTTTAAAATAAAACAACAAATGTTTTTTGAAGAAAAGGATTTTCTTTTTCAAAATATGAATATATAAATATTTTTAATACATATTAAATTTTACATATGTTAACCCAAAAAAACAAAGTCCTAAGAAAATCTCTCTCTTTTTTTCTATTTAGCATCCGGAAATACCGTAAGGTATTAACTTCAGAGAATTAATGAAGATATGTATGAATGTGAATGAAATGTAAGTCTTGTACAGTCTCATTCAGGTCGACCACTCCTGAGAAGTGTGGTTAATTAAAACCCAACCACCAAAGAACACCGGTATCCACGATCTATATTCAAATCCATATAAAAATAACTACCTTTACTACGATTTGAACCTTAGAACTCTCGGCTTCGAAATCAGCTGATTTGCGATGTCGTGTTAACCACTAGACCAGCCCGGTGGGCAAAATCAGTTAACTAAGAAAATTGGTTAACCATATATTTACAAGATCTGGAAAATATATTTTCGAAATTCATATAAATTAACGTATAGTTTTACTGAATAAATAACAACCGATTACGTAAAATAAACACAAAAAAACCAGTAAATGTAATTGTTAAAGAAACTCATCCAGTACGGTCAGACTAAATCGCCAACTGAAATACTTCAGTTGAATTCTGCCCCTTATATTAAATATATAATGAATCTCGCTCATCCTTTGATTGAAATATGCAGATGAAAGGCCGAGACTCTACCACTCGCGCCACGGAGTCCGGCATATATATACACACACACACACGAGGGTCGTCCACAATGTAACCTCAGTTTTGAAATAAAAATTAAACCAGTTGAGATACAAAAATTTTTTTATTATATACATCTCAAAACTACGACTTTTCTCTATTTTTCGACATAATCTCCAAACAAATTCAAGCACTTGTGATATCGTTTAACAGTTTT
>JAAAKQ030106893.1:0-14195 GCA_010016005.3 Zanna intricata
TTCTAGACCAACCCAGTGGAAAACCTATCCTAATCTCTGCTCGATTGAAATTTCCCTTCGTCTCGCTCCATTGAGGAATGTTGTTTAAACAGTGATGAGCACTGTTTAAACAACATTCCTCACATTTTATCTCCACGTCATCACAGTGATTGTGGACCGTAAGCTCTACTATGCCTCTATTTTACCCGGTTAAACGCAAGATTCTGCTGGAAGGGAATGCAATTTCCTAAAAAAAACAGCTGCTCCGTTTATAACAAAAAGCCACCAGTACCAATCAAACAGGTACAATATTGCCAAATCCTCGAGCATGTGCAATTGTTAATTTCTAAAGCCTTGCCTCGGTAAAGAGGATCACACTTCTCTTACTATGTGAGAGTAAATAAGTGAAGTAGAGTTTACATGTATGTTGCATGTTGCTCCAGATAAGCCTAGCTTTTTCTTCCCTACCAGTGCCAATCTCAGAAAATTCATGAGCGCTGCTCAAGTCCAAGCTGCAACTTGAAGAGGGCGGACGAATTACATAACTGTTTGAAAATCAATATCAATGCTTTTTTTTTTTTTTTGTTTAACCTCTGGAACCACAGTTAAGTATACCTTCAGAGGATGAGATGAATGAATTGTAGCCTGTGTGAAAAATGCCATGCCTGACCGTAAAAATTAATTAAGTTCGAATAATACAGAAGGATACTTCAATCTGATGGCAACAGTAGTATAGCTACTATTTTAAAGATAATTCCAGCGAAACGTTATTAAACATAACCACTTCAAAACTGACGTACTGTATTTCTTCCAACTTTTAAGTAGATTGAAGTTGGACTTAATTATCAAACCAATTTTCTTCAAAAAAATCAAAGGCTGAGTTCGAGATAATAAAATAAAGAAAATATCACATGATATTTTACGTATGTTTTACATTTCAGGAAGAATTTAGAAGGCCCGATATGTGTTGTGTTTTCCCGGTATTATGTAATTCAACTGTTATTGTGAAGCCACCAGAAAGTAAAACCCTTGAGTCAGCACCTAGGCATCAGAGTTACAATAGCCTCAGATGCAATCAGTCTCGCCATCCTCAGCACAAATCTAACAAGTTTGATTTTTTTACACTTACGGAACGCAAAACGACCTGGAAGAAGATCAAGAGACAAGGAAAAAAGAATGGATATTGACAACGACGAACTGCAATCTTTCACAGGGAAAACTTCAAGCAGTGGATACCCTACCCATTTCCCACATAATTCCTTTGAAGATTGGAATATTTCTAAACAATCGGGGTCAGCGTTTTATTTTAATGATTTTTTGTTTACTAGATTGTATATTATACACGATACAAGAAAACTTTCTCTTCCTGAAATTAAGATATACTCGAATATATGGTTTCTAAAGGAACTTTTCCATCACTGGAATCGTTTGATAACCAGAGATTTGATAATACTACCTAAACAAATGTTTAGTTGAAGTTTATTAAAAAACATAACAAAGACAAACACAGAATCAAAGAAATCTAATCCTAATTTCCCGGAATCCTTTATTTCATTTGCCCGACCCGAATACCAGAGAATCGGTAAGATTTCCTTGAATCTTGTTTGAATTTGTGTTTTACCATACATTTTATCACATTTCCATTGCACAATAACATTTAAACTACTACAGAAATAAATGTTCCGTGATCATTTCTTATTTACCGGAAACGTTTGTATTAGAATAAAAGTTGTATTCTATCATTTCTAGAAATCATATAAATATATAATATGACCTCGATCATAATAAAACGTTTTAATAAAAAGTGATCTTTAAATCAGAAAAAATAGTTTTGGCGCTGAAGGAATTTATAATTTAATTTCTGCTGATAGAGCAGCACAAAAATTAATTTTTCCTAATTTATTAGTTTTATTTAGAAATTTTTTTTAAATTTCTACGATTTTATATCCGATTTAAGATTGCAAAACGAACCCTCATCATAAATGTTTTACCCTTTTTACCTGTTTACCCTCATCATAAAAGAAAGGTCTGCCCCGTTTACGGGCATCCGTTAAATTTCACTATACCATACATTCTCATTATGTAACAAATGTAACTGATGGTTTTAAGGTCAACGAAATAAAAGTACTGTAATCTACATATTTTTTATATTTGGAACGCGGTAGCTTACAACTGTAACTTTCCTTTTTTATTTGTAGCGAATTATTTACGTCTGTATATTGATTTATGCGAAGAATTTATTTATTTGTTTACTTTTTAACATAATCTCTTTTATGGAGTCATATTCCTTGTACATTTTTTTTAAAGATAGAAACTTTAATAAATATTTATTGATTTTTAAAGCTTAATCTCATGTATTTTAGATAACTGCTGATAATTGTGTCAACCGTATTTGGTAACAGTAACTGTATTATTTATTATTATCACTTTTTATATAACTTGGAACTGCTGTTGTAGAATATCTGTGACAAGATTTTAAATTAATAATTTAGAAATTTATTTAAATTATAAACATTTAATTTTTTCTTTGACAAAATTATTACTTTTTTGTTACAGTTGGTTAATCTGTTATTCAACAATTTGCTATTGAAGTCTTCCAATTTTTTCAGCATAACCATCTTCTTTTATTTCCTTATATCTTCTTCCACCAATCACAATTTTTTTTCTTTCTTTTCCTCTACTACTTCCATTTTTGCCAAGTTTCATAAAAAAATAAAACTACGTAAAAATATGCCTCATCTCAAAATAATAAATTTCCTTTTCCTTACCTTTCATCAAATTCTGTTCTTTTCCTCTTCTTCTAAATACTTTCTCATCTTGTTCGTACATTCATTTTCTCCATTTTTTCTACAACTAAAGTTTTTCAAAATTACTCAATTATTTCACTTTTTCAATCAGTTTACGACTCAGTCTAGTGTGTACAGTAAGCACACTCCATACAAAGCATTTGGCAAACTTCTTTCTCGCTTATTGGTTTTAAATGATAATTATTTTTAATTATTAATTAATCAAACTAAAAACTTGATGTAAGGAATATTAGATTAAATAGTTGTATGAAAATACCATGCATGACGGTACCGGGATATTCTGTATAAAAGTTGAAGCGCTATAATTTCGTCACGGAGATCGGCACAAATTTATCTATCTTTCCAAAGATACATTAACGTAGCCTTTTATGTCAATTAACTTTCGTTTTACCTGTGTTTATTTTCATCTTGAACTCTTTTCTACACTCTAAAATTGCACAATGTTAAAAAAATAATGCAACCTTATGGAAGAATGATTCCTTCTTTTGTTGGATGTTTTATTGAGGAAAGGTTACAAAATGCAGCAGAGAATATTCATTGTCCTCCAATACATTAGATGAGCCAAATATGCCCAGACTCAGAATATCACAGCAAAGTATGTTATGAATGCGTCAAACAAGTCCTCCATCAAGCCGCTGTTTGACAAGTTCCAAGAGACTGTGTACCAGCATACAGCCATAAGTGATCAACCGAAAGTGCTATCACCAATAAAGTTTATCGACATACAAGCTACATATTTTATTAGTCGCAAGAAGTTTGTGTGATGCCTATCTAGCCAGTCTGGTCTTTCCGTTGATAGTGCCCACACGGCATCGCACAAGCGTTTAAATATGCATCCGTAGATAATTCGTTTGTTCACAAGTTGTCTTGTTATTTGTGTATTTTTTTAATTTAATTTATTTTTTTAATTTCCTACTTTAAGTAAAACGTTTTGTCTTGTGTAGAGTTTTATTTAATAAATCATGAAGTGATAAAATTCTTTAATTCTTGCTTAATAAATCTAATTGTTTTTTTGTTAGAACTCTGGTAGTATTACGAGACTCGGCTGATAAATTTTGCACATATGTGGGCAGTATGGGATTGAAAAGAGGTATTACAATGAAATAAAAAATGAATAAAAGTAAAATACCTTAGCTACAAAATGCAGTTTTTATTTTTCAATATAATCCCCGTTTACACTGATACACTTTTACAGACGTGTGACAAGTTCTTGCATTCCGTCACTGAATCATTTTGGCGGTCTTTCTCGGATCCAGATGGCAACAGGTTCCTTCAAATCATCTTCAATGATAATTATCTTTGCGATCCCTCTTGAGATGAGAGAAGAAGTGGATGTCCCACGGAGCCATATCCAGCGAGTATGCCGGATACGGAGTAGACTAACTTCAGCTTGCGGAGAGCCATCAGAGTTTGCGCTTTACCCATCGTGGACAGATTTTACAGTAACATAATTACTCGACAATATTACCTACTAGTTCTTTAGATATAACTGAATAGCGCTAGACCACCTGAATTGCGTTTGCTGGTTGATTTGCCGGTCACTCTGAAGCAAATCGTTCAGCTCTTTTCGATGTTTCTCATCAGTCACAGAAATTGTTCGTCCGCTGCTAGGTGCGTTCTCGATTGCCACTTTACCAGCCTTACATTCGCGAAATTTCAACGCCCATCTATTCACTGTACTCCTGTCAAAGTTTCACTATCTTAAATCGTTTTTAAATGATGAAAAATAATTGTAGGATTCACATTTTTTTCTGTTAAAAATTCGATCACTGAGCACTGTTTTAACCGTGCTGACATATTGGTCGTGCTCGACTCCATTTTAAGTGCTACTGAAAACAAATCGGTAAACAGATTTCAATGCTTTATCACAGGTTTGTAGAGGGGTATTTTAGATATCATGTGCTGCCACGCCCAACTCAATAGTACCGTTTGTCACCGTGAAGCACGCTAGTGTGCAAAATTTATTAGCCGAGCCTCGTACTTGGTCAAAAAATTCAGGCTTCTCGCGTTGTTCCAGACCAACGGATACTGCTGATTGATTATATACCGTAATAACGTCTGTCTCCTTCCTCCTAATATCAATCTGTGTTATTTTTTTTTAATTAGAAAACATAAGCTCATTACCGAGCGTATTTATCTAATAGGTCCATAAACAAATTGAAAATTACTTTTTAAGGAAGTTTTTCAATCATCGAGTATTTAAGTTTGTGAATTGCGACGTTTGAGAAAATGATTAGTGAAAAGACACATTTCAATTTTAATACAATTCATGTTAAATTCTTTTGTTATAGTTTTTATTATCACTATGACTTAATGAAAGTACCTGGAATTACATAACGTAGTTATTTTGCGAATAGTTGATTACAGATTGTTTAATTGCATAACTTGTTTTTCTTCATCATTAGATGAAAATTTAAAATGAATTTTTCAGCGTTAGAAAAGAATCAAGCTTGATTAAGATTTGATTCCGGAACTTTATATATGAAAGGCAAACACGCTACCAATTTTTCTTTTTTTTTATACCATCTGGTATGTATAAAAATTGGGCATTATTTTGCCAATTTCTTTTGTAAATCAATTATATTTTGAAAGTATATGCATGTTGATATGGAAAAATATACTTATATTACTAACAAAGGGAATGAATGAATTACTTAAATGAGATCGACAAGGCACATTTGATAGTTAAGAATGCCAACATGTTAGGTAGCCCACACTGTCTGGCTATGACATCTAACAAAGATTTAGGCTGGTTTAAGATTTAATATTTTTTCTCCTAACTCGTTTAGTGTTTATTAAGATCATAATTTGCTTCTCATTTACGCACTTATCAAATTTTTTAAATGAAAAAATTAAAATTTTATCATACGAAAAGTTTACTTTTATTTAACAATTTGTATTTTAGAAGCCCGGCAATATTATATAGATGTTATTCATTATGTTTATAATCTAGCGATATTTATAACGTACAGCTAATTTTCATTATATTAAGAATACATTTTTATTATTATATTAAGAATACATTTTTATTATTATATTAAGAAGGAAAATAAAATCTGATGTAGACACCATATGACTTCCTTGTACGCCTATTAAATTACATAGACATTTTTTTCTAAAACGAAAAGTAAAAAAAATTTTATTTCATTAATAATTTGAATTATTATTTATCGTATATATATTTTTTTTTTACTATCAGAGGTTAATAATTATTAATAAATCAGTATATTTAAATAAAAAACTAAGTAAGAAAATAAAACGAGAAGAAGTTTGATTCGACTCGATGTGTACTCTTTTAAGATCCAAATATTTCATTAATTAAAATTTTATTTGGCTAAAACTCTGAAACCAATGAAAATAAGTATTGCTTATGATATATCACTGAAAAGCTGTCAATAGCTCGTTGAAAAATCCAAAGTCAGGGATGGTCAAAATTGATATTTTCGTTGAAATCTGAAAGCCAACAATTTTTCGCGATTACAATACTTCCTTGTACGAAAAAGTAAAAATAAGTTAACGGTAATAATTTTTTTTCTCTTTTTTTTGTTTTTTTGTTTAATCTCCGGAACCACCGTTAAGGTATATCTTCAGAGGATGAAATGAATGAATTGTAGCGTATGTTAAAAATGCCAAGCCTGACCGGGATTCGAACCCGGGACCTCCGGATGAAAGGTTGAAACGCTACCACTCAGCTACGGAGGCCGGCAACGGTAATAGTAACATTTAAATTTATCAATCAGAAAACTTATTAACAAATAAATACTTTATATTACTTTAAATAAATCCTTTATACTTAAAGTTCTTTGTAAACATCAGAAAATTTTAACATCATAATTATCAGAGTTTAATTATTTTTAAATCAAATTCTTGGGAAAGGAAACCACGGTCTCTTTCAACCAGTCTTTAATGAATATAATAGTTTATATACAATAAACAATTTCCAGACACAGAATATTTTCTCCCGATAATTTTATTTTTCATATTAATCTTAATAAGTTTCAAATAGCCCCCGATCATTTTATAACATTTTATAATGTTTTTATTCGTTTAATATTTAGGGAGATATGGACAAAGAACAATCATTATGTTTAAATGTCACAAAGATCAATGTGGTCAGAATTTAGAATATTCTTAATAATAAGCAATAAGAAATAAATTATGTTTTAGTAAGGTCTCGTGTTACAGTAAAGAAAATGAGGCCAAGGCGTTCTTTGAAACATTTTGCTGATAATTCATTCCATATTCATTGCATTAAATCTACACGCGCGCGCGAATAATATCCAACAGAAAGTTATAAATTTAACAATCATTTTTACAATTTACAATTTTATGTTCATAATGAAAATCATTTATTTATTCAATTAATGATCAGTTATAATATAATTATAATTAAGAATTTTTCCAATCTCTACCAAAAGCCGGCCTTCGTGGCTGAGTGGTAGCGTCTCTGCCTTTCATCCGGAGGTCCCGGGTTCGAATCCCGGTCAGACATGGCATTTTTCACAGACGCTACAATTCATTCATCTCATCCTCTGAAGATATACCTTAACGGTAGTTCCGGAGGTTAAACAAAAAAAAAATCTCTACCAAAAAAAAGGTTTAAATTAAAAATAAACTAAAAAAGGGAAACTTGTTAAGGGTAAATTTATAATTAAATATTAATACAAAAATTATTTTATATGTTACAAAATAGTGTTAACATCAAAACAGATAAAATAATATTCATTTTACTCCAATTTATATAATATACTAAGCATAAAAGTGTGCAACAATATTTATTTTTATTATTTACTTAATTTTTCTTACATTTTCTTGATAATAATATATCTAGAATATTGAATTTTAATGCACGGGTGTGGGTGTTCATTTATTATAGAATTATTATGTTAAAAGTTTTTTTAAATTTTTATTCTTTCGCCTTTTTTCTAAGATAATAAGTTTAAATTTTAATTGATCTCAATCGTAAACAATTAAGTATTTGTTTGTAAGAACTTTTATTTATTTATGAAAGAATTTTTAATTAAAAAAAAAAATAATAGTTTTAATTTATAATTACAATTATAATTAAAATTTAAAAAAAAATTAATTATTAAAAAATAGTTTGAATTTTGAATTTTAATCTATAATTCAAACTAATTATAATAATTTATAATTAATAGAAAATTTAAAAAAAATTAATTTAAAAAAAATTATTTTAATTTTTATCTTAATTTATAATTAAAATTAAATTAATTAAACGATATAATTAATTAATTAATTGTAAATTATAACTTTTAATTTAAACTCCCTTTTAGAAATTCTCGTATTATATAAAATGGCTAATATCTGCGCAAAGGTTGTCAATAATATCACAGGTTTATAATTAATAAAAAATAAAAATTAATTTTTAAAAAATAGTTTTAAAATTTTATTTTAATTTATAATTAAAATTATAATAATTATAAATTATAATTAAATTAATTAAAAGTTATAATTAATTGTAAATTATAACTTTTAATTTATAATTTATAATTTTTAAACTTCCTTTTAGAAATTCTCGTATTATATAAAATGGCTAATATCTGCGCACAGGTTATCTTTTACAGGTATTGTGTTTCCAAATTACATACTGTAATTCTTTACTATGTCATAATTTGTACAAGAAAAATAGAGGTTTAAAATTAAAAAAAAAAAATTAAATTTTAAAATTAAAATCCTACTTCAGATAATAATTTTTATTCACGATACTAATCAGAACGAAGCATTAAAAAAATTAAAAGCAATAAAAAGGTATGAAAATTATTTCAATTTATGTTTATTTTTATTCTTATCTGTCTCCCAGAAATATTTTTTTGAAATAAGATCTCTGATGAATAAAAACACTTCTTTTCTTAAAAAAAAAAAAAATATATAATCAAAATATATGAAAATTAAAAAAAAATTTCTTTCTGTTTGAATGTTTACCGTAGAAAAACTTCTTTTCAAATCAATCATGAGGTGATGTGATCATTTTATTCATAACTAAGTGGAACACCTGTTTACTATCCAAAATGAAAAAGAAAAAACTAAAGAAAATATTTTCAAATGTGTGTAAAAAAAAGAGAGAACAAGTTTTTTACTTCCTTGTACGAAGTATTGTGATCGCGAAAAATTTCGATTTTCAGATTTCAACGGAAATATCAGATTTGACCATCCTTGAATTCATTTTGACGTTTGTACTTATGTACGTATATATATCGCAAAACTCAAAAACGATTGCGACTGGCGAAAAATTTCGCTCCGATTTCTGTGCCTTAGTAAAATTAAGCCATATTGTAACTCTTGATTCCCTTATCAGTAAAATTTGGTATTTTTTTTTTTTAATGAAATCTGACCAGAAAATTAAAAAAAAAAAAATAGACCAAAAAACTAATTTTAGTAGTTTTCAAGAAATCTGGGAGAAAAGATAAAAGATGGAATCGAAAATCAGAATATAATTCTTTTATAAAATAATTTTCTAAATGGGTAATATAAATAAACAAAAGATTTAAACAAAACTTGTACAGGGTTCGATTCCGTGTAAAATAATACAAATAAAGTCCGCAGAAACTAAATACAAATTTAAGAATTTCGAAGGTTATTAAAATTTAAACAAATCAAAATTACAACACTTTAATTAGATATTAAATGAAACACAATTTCGATTTTGCTGTTTTGTTTATAATAAAAACTTCGAAATTCTTACGTTTGTATTTAGTTTCAGTTCACTATATTCATACAATTTTTCTCAGAATTAAATTCTCTATAAAGTTTTGATTAAAACGTTTGTGTGTATTTTGTTATCCATTTAACAATGTTATTTTACGTTAAACATAAAATTATGTATATTTCGACCCCAAACTTTTGTCTTAACCAAAATTTCTCAAAAACTATTAAAAAAGTAGTTTTGGAACAGATTTTTTTCGCTTTTTCAGATCAAATTTTATAGAAAAATACGGAATGTTACCCCTTAATTTCGATCCCAAGAATTACAGTCTAGCTTAATTTTACTTTAGGTTCGGAAAGCAGGACAAAATTTTTCACTCAATGATAC
Source organism: Zanna intricata (assembly GCA_010016005.3). Classification (NCBI taxonomy): domain Eukaryota; kingdom Metazoa; phylum Arthropoda; class Insecta; order Hemiptera; family Fulgoridae; genus Zanna; species Zanna intricata. Next base: position 9,838 of record JAAAKQ030106893.1, read on the forward strand.
TCGGCAACGAAGTATTTCTGAAACCCATTGTATGAACTTTCTTCTTTATTAGGTAGACTTCATAAGAAAGCTACCTATTATAATGGGTACCATGATTAGACTTCGGAAAATTTCGACATATCTTCGCGTTATACATCCACCAGATCCGAAAACCACTGTCAGTTCAAAAGTATATATATATATATATATATATATATATATCACTAACTTGTGGACACGATAACTGCCGTAATTTTGCGCCAGTCACTTTCAAATTGATACGTAAAATATCGATCGAGTTTGTTAATAGGCAAAATCGGACCACGGGAATGGAAATGGAGCAATTTTTTCGAAAAAAAAAAATCGCATAAATATAAATCTTTATAAATAAAATATCGAATTGGTTTAAAGTTCCACTATTCTTTGAATAAGGGAAACTTATCTAAATAAAGTTTTGTTTTATCACCGACCATTGATCCAGAGGATGGAAAAAATGTGGTTTCGAAGACAAAAAAAAAATCATACCTCCCTTAATAGGCACAGTATCGAATCGGTTTAATGTGGTCGTCGTTAGTTCTCTAAACATTACCTAAAACTTTTGTTTGAAATAATATTTGATATAACCAAACTTTACGGCAAGAGATGGCCAAAATGTTACTGGAATTGTAAGAAAATCGGGCTTGTCGTATTTTAAACATATGAAACTTTTTTCACATGCAACCATTATGATATTGAGTAAATTTGATGTTTTTGGAAATTTTTTTTATCCTCCTCCTACTTTTATTTATTTCTTTTAAACCTTTCCCGAACCACCATTAGGTATTACATCAGAGGATGAAGATTAATGATGTGTAGCGTGTGTGAAAATGCCATGCCTGACCGGGATTCGAACCTGGGACCTCCGGATGAAAGGCCGAGACGCTGCCACTTGCGCCAAGGAGGCGCAAGTGAAATAATAAAGTAAAATCATAGTACCAGTGAAATCTACCTCCGGCGTATTGTAAGAGATTTTTGTTTTCAGTAGAATAATAGATCCTGAAAGTTTGTTACAGTCTTCTTGAATCATTCTGTATTTACTGATTTACGTTATTAATTATTTCAATTATGAAACTTTTTGTGTTAATTTCAGTTAATTTTATTAATAATTTCACTTAAAGCAATATTCTAATTTGTATATTATACGATGTAACCGACATTAGTATAAAGTTTTGAAAAATAGTACGTTACCCCACCAAACTACTTGTTAAAAATGCAATACAGGAGATCAATTTTTCAATTTAAAAAAAAAATGTAACTTACAAAATGACAGACAGGTGGTCAATATCTAACATAACAATATACATCTTCCTAATGATTAAATTATAACTAAAGCACTTATTCTTTTAAAATCATAATTTTGGCGGATAACTGGAACAGCTTAAAACGTCTTGATTTTTAAACTACCTTTCAAGCTTAAAGATTATACGAGAAAATATGATACTGTAAAATTTTGTAGAAACAAGTAAAAAATGTCATGCCTGATCGAGATTCCGACACTAATTCGAGTGAAAGACACTGCTACAGAGATCTGTATATAAAAATATCTTGTATCAACTAAATTAGATAAGATTGGAAAGTCAATAATACCAGTATTTTTAATTATTCTTAACACATAATCTAGAACTAATTAACGTGTAATAAATAACGTTTATAACATTTTAACGCCATGTGTTTTTAATATAAACAAATAACAGCTGTTTCAAATCATCTTTTTTTTTTGTTTGCATAAAAAATAAATGTAAAAGGAGTTTGGACATAAAAATTAACAAAAAAAACCTTGTATTTATACAACAGAGAGAGGTTATTTCTAAAAATGGTATTATTGGTCAATTAGTAGAATCGTATTATTAGACTGTTTAGAATTGATCTATTAGATTTTTTCCTAACAGCTTTATCTAACTTAGTCCACATTAAAAAAAAAAAAAAAAATTAGGATATAAGTAATAAAATTCATATAACAAAACATATGTGTAGAAAAATGATTAAGCTATATCACGGAAAAATATTGTTTATGACTAAAAATATGTTAGAAAAATAATTAACAAGAAATTATCATTTTCGACTTAAAAGGAATGCAATTAAATTAAACGTTTATAAGTTGTTAAACATTAAATAATATTTTAAAAGGTGATTAAGATACCACCTTTTTTTTCAATTCTATAACGAAAAGATGTCAATCAAATTGACAACTTAGTAAAATAAAAAAAATTTATATAGAGTGTATCATGAAGTTCTTCCAGTTCTTTCAATCTACTCGTGAAAATAATGGAAAATTTAGCGAAAGATTTCGCTTGGATTTCAGCAAACACCAGTGAAATGAGGTCGTATTGAAATTTTTAGGACCTTAATTAAGGAAAAAATTAGTCATCTCTTATGAATTTCGATATGTAAAATTGAATGAAGTAGATCCCAAAACCGTATTTGTAATAATTCTTGAGAAATCTGGAGTGGAAACAAAACTGGGAGTAAAAATCCCTGAATTTTATGTTTGATATACAATAAATTTGTTAAACAAGTAGTAGACACATAAAACTTTTTTAAACAAAACTTGTAGAAAATTTAATCTTGAACAAAGTGATGTAAGAAAGGAAACGGTACATTAGACCAACTGCATTATACGTACCAGTTTATAATAAATCTTCAAAAATGAGGCCGCAATTTTTAATACATTACTTGGCATGCTTTTGTTGCTCTTTTAAATTCTTCAGGGCTGTCTGTAAGTCGCCCAGCTGCATCCATAATGCGGACAATTAATTCCTCACGAGAATGTATTTTTATTTTGTATAAAATATTTTTCAGCCATTCCCAAACGCAAGATATCTAAAGATCAGGCAATCTTGGTGGCCAGGAATGTGGATCTCCGGTCTGGAGGTCCACATTCCTGAAAAATGGATCGGTCTGATCAATTTTTCAAAGAATTAATGATTTAAGCGAATTTTAACGGCAGGAGAGATATGGGGAGGCGCGCCATCGTGCTGGAACTAGATTTCCATCTCAGCGTTAGAGAAATGTCTTCAAGCAGCTGCGGCAAATCTTGTTGAAAAAAGTGCAAGTAGACTTCAGCATTAAGTGACCAGATAATATGAACGGTCCAAATAGCCAATTGTGAAAAGGCCGCACTATATATTGACGCTAAATCGGTGTTGAAAATAACTTTCCATCGTTTCACGAGGATTTACTTCTGCCTATGTTTGATCTTGGCCTAAGTTGTTGACGTAATCACGTGTGAAATTTGCTTAGTCTGTAAACAAATCATACCTACAGAGATGTCGATTTGTATTCCACTAATTGCTTAACACCAAGCGAATCCGACCGTCTCCCTGGATGTAGGTGTTTGTTGTAGTACAAGATTTTACTAAAAATTATTATAATCCCACAAATATATTGAAGAACACAAAATAAATTTATAATTAATTAAAATGATAAACACTGTTAAATTTTTATGTTAATAATATTTAATAACGGTATTTTGTTAATATTATTTCATTAGTATGTTAATAGTATTTAAATAATAGTATTTAATTTAATAGTATTTTAATAATATATTGAAGAACACAAAATAAATTTATAATTAATTAAAATGATAAACAATGTTAAATTTTTATGTTAATAATATTTAATAACGGTATTTTGTTAATATTATTTCATTAGTATGTTAATATTATTATTATTTAATAGTATTTAAATAATTCAGTTTTTGCCTAGTGGTCAGATTTCGAACTTACTAGAATTTTATAGAGAGTACGTACTGGGATCCTACTAGAAACAGTAAAGTTGTATTCTTGTTTGAATTATTATTTTTATTTGGCAATAGACATTTATAAAGTTTACTTCTGAAATTAAATTAATTATTTATATTGTTTAGAGTTAAGTGTATTGAAGGTACAATGAAGATATTTGTAATAGAAGCAAATCGATGTTCCTAGTATTCTCTAGAAAAAAAAACAGCTAACGGTATATAAGAGATTCAGGGGACTCGTTGGTTGGTTCATTTGTGGTACTTTTGTGTGACGTACGTGTTACGCTGCCTCTGTAGTCTTTGCCCGGAATGTAGGTTCCGAACAAAGTTAGCCATGTGCTGTAAATCTGTCCCCAGTATGAGTTTGCGCGTGACAGAGTGGTTAGGGAACTTGAGAGTGCACTCAGGCCTTGATTTAAGGGTCAATTGGAAGACCCGGGCTCAGTGGCAGGTAGTTGCTAGCTTCCTGCGGACCATTGCGTCTTCCAGGGTTGCGGAAGGAGTGTAGAAGGTAGCAACCTGGATGGCTAGGGTTCCGGCTTGTCCAGTTATGTGGCTGGACATAGGCGATTTTGGCGACGAGCCACGGTTATTTTCTTAA
>JAAAKQ030106926.1:0-14194 GCA_010016005.3 Zanna intricata
AGAAGTGTGGTTAATTGAAACCCAACCACCAACGAACACCGGTATCCACGATCTAGTATTCAAATCCGTATAAAAATAAAATTACCTTTGCTGATTTATATCATACAAACCTATCAGCCTTTTGCCGACTCTCTGTAAGATCCTTGAAAGATCTCTTCCTCGGAAGAATTAGGTATTTTTAGAAAAAGAGATCGTTAATCTTAACCATCAATTTGATTTTCGAATGGTCACGCCACCATTGAACAGACTCATAGAATTGTAGTGCCATCAGCAGTTGTTTAGAAAGAAAAGAATTCGTAAATGTGAACGATTTTTTTTTCTATTCTTCGTATTTATATGAGAAAATTATTCATCTAAAAATAGACGAGTAGCCAGTGGAATTAAAGTTTAAAAACGGCAAAAAATCAACCATGATTAAATTTTTTAACTTTTGATTAGGAATCATATCAAATTATTTAAAAATAATTTCAGTGTATTTTATATTTAAATACAAATCAACTCGGTAATATATTTTATTTTAAAAGAAATTATTATTTTTATACAGTAGATTTAATAAATCTTGACATTTGACATTTATATATATAATAAATAATAAATTTATATATATAATTTGACATTTATAGATTTAACAAATATCTTCAGAAAATACAAAGTAATTTCAAATAAATATTTTCAAAACTAGTTGAAAGATAAAACCAAATCATATTACCTTTGTAAATAGTAAAGAAAGAATTAATGAAAACTGCAAAACGTACCTGAAACAAAAAAAAACTAAATATTATTTATGAATATAAAACATAAAATGTTAAAACAAATAATAATAAAATTAAATATTTATTTTATACATTTATTTTTTTCAAATTACAAATAAAAAATCAAAACTTGTTTACATTTCTGTACGTAAAAATTAAATATATAGAAACAATCAACTGAAAACAAAATAAGTAATAGACTGTATAAGATTTTTCATTAAATTTTAATATAAATATTTATAATAGCATAAACGTAACAAAAAATAACAGACTTAAAAAAGTATTAAAAAAAAATAGTACGATTCCATTCTTTTTACTTTTAATTTCAACTTTCCTCAGTTACCCCAAAATTAAAACAAACAACTAACTTACGTTTAATTTTGCCTTAAAATAAAGTAGAAATTAATAAGAAAAAATGAATACAACAATTTTTTTTTTTACTTTCTAATGAATTTTCGAAGTGGATTTAATTTATATTTATTTTTATAAGGTTTTTTTTTTAAATTAATATATGGGCATACCTAGACATAAAAAGACAATGTTTATATAAAAGATATTTTAGAAATACATAAATCTGGATATTGATAAAAAAATTACTTAATGCAAAGAAATAATGTTAACCAAAAGCTACAACTGGCTTAGATATCGGAGTATATATTTATTTTTTTTATATAAAATTTTCTGACTAATATTATCAAAGTTTTTGGAATTTTAATTTAATATCAATAACTATAACCTAATTATTAGTCTCATCAACAGTTAAATTAATTACCAGCGACTTATCAGAGTAATGTTCCGGTAAATTTGTAAACTCAGGCTGACTACTCCTGAGATGTCTAGTTAACTGAAACCCAAATATTCGAAAAGCCGGCCTCCGTGGCTGAGTGAGAGCGTCTCAGCCTTTCATCCGGAGGTCCCGGGTTCGAATCCCAATCAGGTATGGCATTTTTCACATACGTACAATTGATTCATCGCATCCTCTGAAGATATACCTTACGGTGGTTCCGGTAGCTATACAGATAAAAAGAAGAAGCGAGATCCTGATGAGAATTATGTGCTGGAATGTCTACAGCATGGTGAATAGAAGAGAAGAATTGGAAAATATGATAGTTGCATAGTTTTTTGACGTACTTGTTTTCAAAACGCACATTACTGACCGTAACTATTTCTACTTTACAGGTTAGATAGTCAATACCATTAATCATCTGGATGGTAGAGCATATAGAGGTCTTCATTTGGACTGCCGCCTAACATGAAAGAATCACATGAGAGAGAGAAGAGTAAGCGATTAAATGTTAAATTATGACGAATGAATTAGTTACTAGGAAGGAGGACCGTGTTGTCTTTAAGTAAAAACTGCTGTTGTGTTAGACGTTTTTAAAGCTAATACAGGCCTACAGAGTATAACTTTGGAATACAGAAAGCACTAGCAATATTGACAATGTCCAAAGGTTCCATACAAAATTGATGAGGAACTTATCAGAAACGCCATAGTTTCCGAAGAACAAGGAGATCTACAATTGCATGGGAATGTAATTTATTATCGAAGAAATTTATCGACTAAGCTCAAAGTTTGTAATTATGTTTAACACACATGAAAACCTGCTAGCTGCTAACGTTTTATATAATAGTAAAAACATAAGGCGACTGAAAAATACATGTACTGGATCTAGAAACTATTGTGTGGTAAATACCGTACTTTTCTTTGTGAAGTTTTGCAGACTGCTGGTTTTGTTTTTTATTTTTATTTTTTATATTATTTCTTATGTTTCGTTGTTTATGGATTGTTTAAGTATATATATATATTTATATAAAATTTAGTTTATGGTAACAAAATTTGTTCTATTGAAACAGGTAAAGAATAAAAGATAAAGTAACAACTATGCAACAATAACAATTGAGTACATAGTAATACTTGTTACAATCATCAAACATGAAGTTTTGAGCCGTAACATGAGATAAATTCTTTTATATGCAGTAAAATATTTTTCTCTTAAAAATCTGATTAATTAATGCATGCCAATGTAAAACACAAACTAATGTAAATAAAAACAATGTGTGAATAAAATTAAACTAAGTCGACTAAGGAAATTGTTTAGCTAAGCTGCTCTAAGATTATTACAGTTACTATTGAGCGTGTTTTTATATTTTAGGCAGCACATTGTTATTAATATTTAAATATTACCATGATACAAAAGGATTTCGTTTACAATTATAAAATGTAAGCGAAATAATATTAAAATCGTAAAATTTCTCACAATTTTACAACTTTTTTTTTTTATTTGCTAACTTTCTGTATTTAATGAAAATAAGTAAATCATTCTTGTTCCTCAATAACATTTTGAAATCCTCACCTTCACTAATTATACAGCTTTACACGTTATTCATTTTTTATTCTTCGCAGATATGCAAGTAAAACTATTATAATAATCTAGTGACCAGTCCTTTTTATTATTTGACTTTTGTTAAAAGATATTGTTCTTCTGCTGCCAAGCAGTTATACTGAAGTTTGTTTCCATAAAAATGTATCTATAAATTCATACTAATACTACAATGCGATGGAATTTACTGCGAGACCATTTCTTAACCGAATTCCTTTAGCTCTGATATGTAATTAAAACAATGTACTTTCTGGTTTTAAAGCCACAGGAATTAATGAAAGCTTGAAATCTGTTATACAGTCGAGTTGAGCTATCTTACTGCTTTGTTTATGTTTACGTTTTCATACGTTTTACATGCTATAATTAAACGGATTTATACGACCAGAGAAATACACATGAGAAGAGTGATTTTATGCAGAAAATAAATTTAAATAATACTCTTTTTACGACGATAAGAGTTCTTTCAAATATCTATACGGAGTCCAGTGAACACTGGACTCCGTATAGATATTTGAAAGAAATATTAATGTTCGTATGTTTTAAACATACTGTTTTAAACACTGGACAGTGAAACACTTTTATATGAAAAGAAACAAACACGACAAATAAAGGGTTTTGGGAAATAGCATTATAAACCGTGAAACAGATGAAGACAGGTGAACCATGAAGACAGATTGAATAAAATACAAAATGAGGAGATTTTAAGATAATTTGAACAGAGAATAGTTTGCGGCTGGATTTTCTCAAATCGGTGGAACATATTTAAAATTCCTAGAATTAGCGAATTCGGATCTAGAAGGAAGAGTAGAAACTGAAACCAATCAAGAAACCGAAAGATATAAACATATGAAATAAATAATTTCGAATATTTCATTTGTGTTAGGGTGAAGGAATTGACACATAATAGAAGAAACACTATTAAAGAATAGAATAAATGTAACAAACAGTAAAATTTCTAAGGAGAAAAATTTTCTTTACTTAAATTTCCTAAATAAATAGGACCACCAACTTACAATAAGCACACAAAAACAAATAAAAGACTTTTCGTTTGTTTTCTTTCACAATTTTTATTGTGTGAAAGACCTTTCTTTCAAAAAAAAAAAAAAATTATTTAACTTTTATCTAAATTCTATTAAATATAAATATAACCCAGATTTGTAAAAATGGAACACTTTTTCGTGTCTTCAATTTAATAATAAGAGTCAATCTTATACAGCAGTACGAGAAAAAAATTATTGCACTTTGTAAAACTATTATCATAGAAACCATTAAGTCATATTTATTTATATTTTTCATATTTATTCATTTAAGCCCTATTTCAAACTGATGAAATTCATACAGATTTATAACCAATTATTTATATAATATTTTACACTATGGAATTATGACGGAGTTACTACAATTTTCTAATTATTAAACAAAAGAAATGAAAAAAAATAAAATAAAAAAAAAAGAATATGTATTTTTATAAACAGGATTAATAAAACAAAAGTATAAAAATAAAATTAGAAATGATCAATGATTATAAAACGATAAATTACAGATTAATACAATAGAATATTAATGATCAATACATTTATATTGTTAAAAGAAAAATACATTTATATCTAAGATGAAATGAAAGAAAGCGTGGAAAGAAAGCAAGGAAAAATCAAGCTTGAATTTTATTATAATAAGGGAAAAAGGAAAAGGGAAATAAAGAAATAGTAAGGCTAGAAGCAGTTACCTAGGATTCAAAAAACAAATGAAAGACGTATATAGAGGCAAAACAACGTCGAAGGATTGGATGAAGGAAACCGCAATCCCGGAGTTTTTTTTATGACAGTACTTACGCACTGTCCAAAAGACCAATATCATGTTCTTTCATTTTATGACAGATCTACTATAAAAAAATTGACCCCTCTTTTTGAGCTATTATCTTTTTATTCAAAGAAGTATTTCTTCCCATTTCAAGTAATATTTGACGTATAATGCTAGTAAAAACAGTGTTATATTATGGAAAAAGTATTATAAAAAAAAAAGTGATTAGTAAAAAAAGTATGTTGTAAACGAAATTTTTTTATAATACTTAGGTCATATTACTCCAAAATGATATTATAAATATCAATATCTCAATTAACAAATCATTAATTTAATACTGGATGCGAATGATTCAGAAACTAATAATATTTTTACACAAAAGAATAGTTTGTAGTTACAAAAATTTCTAATGATGATAAAAGGAGCGGAAGCTATTAAAATAGAGAAAATTATATGCTCAAATTTTTAAACAATTAAATCTTTTATATACGATAAACAATGAAAAAGTATCTAGTAGAAGGGATAACCAAGTATACCTGTAGTACAAAAATGTTTTGTAAATTCCTTTCACTTACAACTCCAAGCATAACTATAGGTTACTCCGTCGTCAACCAGTCATCATCTCTTTATACCTTCATACCTCATATTCCCCTCCAAATTGCAAAGTTATTGGGCTAGGATAGCTTTGATCAAAGGTAATGTTTTGCTTCTGGAAGTTGCTAATCTTATTCATGTATAAAAATAAACTTTTATGAAAGAATATTGTGTATTCCTAAAATATGTAGAGAGTATTTTCATTATCATTTATTTTTTTACTATTTGATAGAGAGAAAATATTATAGAAATAAGACATTATTATTATTATTATTATCGTTATTATTACATTAGTATAAGGAACTATATATTTTTGTAATAATAAAACTTATAATACCCAAAATCGAAAATTAGAATTTTTTTTCATTCGATCCTTATTTAACTATATTAACATACTACTAAAGATTAAAATAATCCTTTTTATGAAACAAAAAAAAAAGGAAGCTTCAGATTTAAATAATTTCTGAAATCAATATCTCTAGCATAATATAGGTAATGGAGAACCCGCGAAAGTAACCTTTTAATTTAAAAAGTTAATTTATTCCCATTTTTTACTGTATCTGGTTATTAAAATTATATCTTTATTAATTTTAATTACAACTTCTTGTTAAAATACTAAAATACTCGTATAGTTATAAGATTAATACTCATGCAAATTTGAAGAATAATAATATTAATACTAATCGTACAAATTTTCGTTCTAAATATAAAATTATTAGAACAAAATGTCACTAAATGCACTATTAAATCAGAACCAAATTGACCAGTCTAATAGATTAGTAAATTTAAACTAATCAGTTTTATTAATGATCATCACATAATAAGTTTATTACGTAATAGAATCATATAAATTTTGAGTATATATAGTAAAGCGGTGAAGGAAAAGAGACAGGTGACAAACCAGTAAATTTATCATCAATTCTACTGGTTTATAATAATATAATTATATGTAGACATCGATTACATGTTGTTAAATTACAAGAAATATACAATATAGCTTTCAGAGTATGAATTGTGGCTAATCCTTCAATATCCACGCATGGATATTAGATATGGTATAGTGATTATAATTATTTATGGGGAATAACGATAACGAGATTGTGTTAGAATTATTTCATTATGAACATATACAAAAAGGGATTTTTTTTGTCTTTAACGCATATTTTTACCAGTTACACTGGGTTGAGAGATGAGGATGACATGAGGTTTTTAAAACAGGGTGATACTAACATAATGGAGAAAAAAAATTTTAGCGTGTAAAAGAGAATTTCAATCATGATCAACATTAGAAATCGTAATCTTCCGGGTTAAAGTTACAGACATTGTTATTAAATAAATAAATCTTTATTCTGATCGGTATTAATACTGTCTCCCTCCCTCGCTCTGTCTGTCTGTCTGTCTCTCTCTCTCTCTCTCTCACTCTCTCTCTCCCCCACTCGTTGTCTCTCTCTCACTCTCTCTCTCCCCCACTCTCTCTCTCTCTCTCTCTCTCTCTCTCTCTCTCAACACAGGGTGTCATTCCGAAACAAGATTGGTACAAGTATGATGTGTTGTTACATGTTAATCATGTTTTTATATCTATAGTTTTTTTTATCAAAATTTAAAAATGCAAAATTACTATATTGAATGTAAATGCAAATTTTATTGTTTTGAGATCAATAATAAAAAAATTTTCTCAATTACAGTGAGTTATATGTTCTTTCAATTTTCTAACTAAAATACTCTATTAAAAAAAATTCTGCACATTAGTTTTTATTTATTTTTCATCCGGAGGTATCCGGGTTCCAATCTCAGTCAAGTTTGACATTTTTCATACGCTACAAAATTCCCACTGAAAAAATTCCTTTGAAGCTTCTAGGAAATGTGGTTAATTAATGATTAAAAGAAGTTATTTCTATTCTTTTTTTATCGAACGGTGTAAAATTAAATACTACATTTATATTTAATCTAACTGGCTAACGCAAAACATATTAAGCATTATATCATGATAGTAAAAGAGGTATTTAAAAACACTACTTACTTACATTCTCTCTTAGAAATATTGTTCATTACTTGCTTTAGCAAACCGAATGAAGGTGTTAATAGAACGGAATGATGCGACTCCTACACTTTGGTGAACCGGCACATATTGATATGTGAAAGTATATTTGCCTTCATGAAGACAAGGGGAGACAACTTCATTCCTCACTTTCTTAATAAAAATGAAATGGAGTGCTCTTCACCTTAAAAGTGTTAGCCTAATTTCTGGAGTAACTATTATCTCATATAGGGTCGTTTACCCTTTTATTAATTATAATATTCAGCATTTATTCACTTATAGTGACACATAGTCACTTTTACTATATTTTGGTGAATTATTTTTTAACTTCTAATTTAATTTTTTTTTTTATCTGAATAGGGTATTAAAATCTAAACGGTACGAAATAAATTTACCACGTAGACTATAAGCAATTTATTTACTTTAATAAAGCGATTAATTTATTAACATCATTATCACTTTCTTAATAAAATAACTATTCTTTTGTAAGCGTACTAAACAAAACCGTTGTTCTTCAGTACAGATTCATTAACAATACCTATTAAGACAATAAAAATGTAGCCCGTTCAACGTTTGGGTAGTGAGGTGAACAGTGTGATAAGGCCTGATAAAGAGTCTTAAAAGAAGAATACAATAAAACAGTTTCTATTTTCCGCGGTTTATTTACTACTTGTTATAAGTTAAGTTAAAGGGATGTGAAAAGGGGCTAAAAGACCAGTTAAATGGGGTTATACGCTCTGATAAGACCTGAAACTCACTTAAGTGATTATACAGCTCTTTTAAGAATACCAGTTCCACAAAAAAACAACGCACATATTTTTACTACAGCTATAATAATATAACTTTCTAATGAGTTAATTCTACATGAAAACTAGGTATTTAAAAATGCAAAAATATTCTTATAAGTTAGATTTACATTCTTATTAAATATCAAAAAGTGTTATGGTATAATTAGTTATGATAAATTTTAAAATATGAAACACAAATTTACAGCTCAAGAAACAGTTTAAATTGAGTAAAACAGTAATATTATATCGTACAATATATTAATAATAAAAATATATATCTTTATTTAATTAAGGCCTATAAAATTGTTCTATATTTAACTAAAAACATTTAATTACCTCCCTTACATGATAACGTAGATATATTAAAAAAAAAAAAAAAAAACGTAAAATATTGGATAACTTTCCCACCAAATCAAGTTATGTCATACAAAACCTTGGACAGATTTTTTAATTGCAAAACCTACCTGAGTTTGTCAAAAAGTCTTTGCAAATCAACCATAGTCTTGCTTTTATTTTCATAACAAAAATTTCAAAATAAGTAGCAAATGATTTTTCTATTATTTTTGTTCATTTTGGAGCCATCGTATCAATGGAACATTTTATTGATTGTAATGATAATCAAAATAAGATATAAGTATCAAAATTACTAAGTTTCATATTAAAAGATTTTTGATTCTAGGCTCTCATACTGTAAGGGGACAATTTATCAAAAATGTTTTATAAAGAAGTAATGCTTAACAAAAAATAAATAAATTTAAAAAATAGTAAAAAAAAGGTAAAACTTTTACGATAGTAGTAAAAGAAATCGCTTCTCATTTGGCTCAAATATACAATATAGGTGCCAAAACTACTTTAATTTTAATAGCCCTACGAGTGATGAAGAAAAAAACTTTTAATTTTTAAAAAATTAAAAAGATAAATCTAAAAAAGTGTTTAACAATAAAAAAAGAAGATGGAAACAAATACAATACATATATGCCAGAGGAAATTGCTAAAAAATTTATATATGAACAGCAAAGTATGAAAAGGGTTTTATTCATAAGTAGAATCCAAAACATTTTTATAATATGCAATATTTGCATTATTTTATAATATATCCAAATATTGCTTATTAAATTATGAAGTGCTTAAGAAGGGAGAATGATTATTCCCAAATTTTCAAGCAGCGAGACACGAAGAATTTCTAACTTATTTCGAACAGCAGAAAATCTGGATGATCAAAATGTTGACTTAGGGAGGATTGACAAGTTGAACATTTCAGAGTTAGAAAATATACTAAAAAAATGTCAAGAATAGAAATGCTTCAGGAAGTGACGGCATTTTATAGTGATAGAATTAATAAAGTACTTTTCCGAGAATTTTAAACACAGACATTTACAATCACAAGTAGCTTGTTAAATTAGAGAACTAGGCGCGGGGTTCATGCTTCCGCGAACTCGGGTCAGAGAGCATCGAGTAGGGTAGAATGATGTCCAAAAGAAGCCTACAGTGAAGGAAAAGGCTTGAGATAAAATTCACTGATGTAAATATCTACCGAAGCGTTTGCATCGGTAGCATCCCAAATGAGGTCAGATAAATGACTGTGATATGTTATCTGTTAGTGTCAATAGACGACCTCCGTTAAACCCCGTCAGGGCTATGAACGAGGGAGGGGTGGCGATGGAATCGCCACAAGGTGGATGTCTTCCTCTCCGTGGGTTGGGATATTCGACAGGGATGTAGCTTATCAACGCTTCTGTTTAATGTGTATACTCACGATCTCCTTCGAGTTTGGGTAAACAAGATAAGAATTATACGCTTTGTTTTCTCAGTGCTCTTTGCATTTGACCTGATAATAATTACATATTCTGAAAACTCTGTTCTGCTGTCCTCTTTTAGGCAGCAAGAGAAATTTGGTGAAATCGCAAAAGAATATTATATAACAGTAGCAACAAGACCCAGGTTTTGGCTTTCAACGTTAGGGATCAAAAATCGTCTTTGGTAAGTATGTAATAAACTAAGTATGCCATGCACAGTATCTCGTGCATCCAAATCCACATCTTGTATTTGGAGAGTCTGATATTGGCAGTAAAATAGAAAAATTCAATTATCGTAATGGAGTCAGAAAAAAAAACTCTGAAAAATAAAGTGAATAAAGATACACTTTTAAAATTTTATGACGTAGTTTCTATTCCAGCGTTTACATACAACTCAGAAAGTTGTATACGAATCCAGGATACCTATCCTGTCTAATGCTGTGTATGTAATGCTGTCTTAAGGAATGTTGCTGGATATCGCTTGAACGACAGGAAAATAAATAATGACAAAAGAAATGAGTTGAATATATTTGAATTATTAAATGGAAGCATTAATGCATTAACCGAGAATTGGCAGACACATGTCGATAGAATGCACAACAAACAAATTTGTTCTAATAAATTTTTCTCTAAAACGCTTCTGAAGAAAATCGAAATTGGTTTTTTCGCGATATTCCGGATCCGTGAACGAATTTTGGAAAAAAAAATAGTATGATCAAGGCCCCATATGTAAAAATATTTGAGCCAAATTTAAAGAAAATCGATTAGGTCAATCCTGATATATAAGTTCATACACATCATCCTCATTCATCCTCTGAAGTAATACCTTAACGGTAGTTCCGGAGGCTAAACAGATAAAAGAGAGTTTGATATATAAGTCGAAACATATTGTGATACACATACGTACACACGCACTTAAAAATTTTTTTTTTCTATCTAGATGAACTACTAATACCCTAAAACGTGAATATTTGTCAAAGAAACCTAACCTCACGTTTAATATTATCACCATTCTTTCCCCTTTAATATTGGTTATATTCGCCAGGAAAATAAATTAAATTACCTGATATATGAGAATGTGAAAATGCATTACTATAAAATAAATTCACATAAAGTACTTTTTGTAAAAACAAATCTTTTAATGTAATTTTTAAAATAAAATTTCCAAAGGAACTTTTAAATGATTATCTAGTTTATTAAAACATTTAAAAGAGGTAATGGTTTATGAGAAGATCCTTTTTCATAGATCAAATAAATTCAGCGGTATGACTTAATCCTATTATCTGCTTTGCTTCAAAAAATATTATGCTTTGCTGCAAAAAAAATATTGTAATTTTTTTAAAAAATAAATTAAATTTAAAAAAAACCTTTCGTAAATATAAAAATTTGAAAATGTGGAAATTTTTATTTATTAAATATAATCCAACTATAGACCAATTACTTGGGATTTATAAATAATATCAACAGTTTAATATTATATAACTTATTAAGTAAATATGAACCAAATAGAATTTTTAATAAAACTTTAATTTTTACGAAATTAAATCACATATAATTCAGATTTTTCATCAAAAAGATGAAAGAGATTTTAACTTCATAATAAATTTTCATTTTTAACCTTTTTTTTTTAATGGATTTCATTTTCATCAATCAAAGTGGTATTTTTGAAGATTAGTTTTATATATACATATAAATATATATATATATATTTAATATATATATCTACCAAGCCAAAATTAGTCATTACATATAATGAAAATAATAAAATTAAAAAAATAAAACCATTTAAAATAATAATAATTCTATTAAAAAATTCTTAGAATTAAAAGTTCTGTAGAACAGATTTAATAACTTTTTTTCAAAAGTAAAAAAAAATACTTTATGTGTAGAGGTTTCGTTAATAATAATTCACAGAAAAATTAAAGAAAAATAATGAAGAAATTATTTCATTTAGTATGAGTTAGTTTACTTTATGAAAAGATTGATTAGTTATAGTGAATCTCTTCTTAAGTTAAATGGCAATGATTCACGGAAAATATGAAAGAAAGCACGCAGAAATGATCAGCTAAGGTTTTAAAATTTATGATGTTATCATTAATACTCCTTTACGTGGTATATCGCTCTGTTTTGCAATGAAAGAAGTTATATGATGTTAAAATTAAGAATTTTAATGATCATTAAAATTTATATTATACTAAGTATACTTCAAAGTACAGATATTAAAATAAAGAGCTGAATATAAGCGGATGTAATTGAAATCCAAACTAACAGTTTCAAAAGACCATCAGCTTCAAACAATGGAGAATGACAGTATTCTAAAACAGAACTTCGACTGACTGCTTAAAAAAAAACTGACCTAAGAAGACCATTACCGCTGTAAACAGCAAATAATTAAATCTTAATTTCGTTTTTAGTGTGTATTTTGGTATTGAAAACGGTTAACTAATTTTTATCAAAATTTTTCCTATCAAAAATTCCACCATTTATATAGTAAAAATAATTTAATAGTATAAATAAATAAATAATTATAGATAATAGTATAAATAATATAATTATTTATAGTATAATACTATATAATTTATATTAATTATAATAATAATAATAATTTATTATTAAAAATTATTTTAATATTTTATATTATTATATAATTTATATTAGAATACAATATAATTATTATAGTATAGTACAATTATAAATAATAGCAAAAATTATACTGATAATAAATGAATAGTGATAGTAAAAATAATTTTTACTACCAAAATTCTACCATTTATCTACTTTTTAAAAGAAGCTTTCAGTTATAAATCTGAATATCAAAAAGAAAAAGTATTCTACTTTCATTTTATCATACATGACAAATACCATGAACAGACTGAATAAGAGGATAGAAAAATAATATTTTTTTTACAAAATAAAATTTAAAATCGGTTAAACATTACAATAGAACAATATCATTGGTGGCTCAATACAAAACAAACAAAACAATAAAGGATTAATACATAAGAAAAACGATGAAATTCTGTGAGAAGAAGAAAGACTGTTCCGGCTGCTTTCTTGGATGTTGAGCAGTCCTTTGATAAGGTTTAGCTTCGTGGGCTCTTATACAAGTAAAAAAATTTTACCTCACCGTATTACTTGGTTTCGTGTATGTTTTTTGTACAGACCTTTTCTGCAGGTGAGGAATAGTAATTTATCTATTGAGAGAATTTATATTGTTTTTAATGACAGAAAGTAAACTGCAACGGTTTACATTTAGGAGAGATTCATACAGAACTAAATATATTTTTACACTGTTTGCAAAAATCACCGGGTAAAATATTAATGCCTAAATTGGAAGTATATTTTTACATATATAAGGACACAAAATAACGAAAATAAGAATACTACTACTAACAATTTGAATATAAATTAAAAAATATAATTAAGTGCTAAAACTTTTACCAGTCTGTTGAATTTTTGTACCGATTTTTTTATAGTAGTAAATTTTAACTCTCTTCATTCAAATTTATCAAAACAACAACAAAGTAAACGTTTTGAATATTTTTATATCCCTACAATTATGTTTCTACTTGTAAAATAAATTAAAAAATATATTTTCTTAAAAATCTTATATTTCTAATAGTTTTATTTTATTTATTTTTATTTTCTTAGAGGATAAACCCGTTCTAAAAATTAATACCTTTGTACCAATCGTATTAATTAATTACTCTAAGATTTTATTTATCTACTTCTACTCTTACCAAAACATAAATGTTTTATTGTTTTTCAAGTTTCAAAATCAGATTTTTATTAATTAAAAAAAAAAAATTCTTTTACTTTTTCTCACAATTCAAAAATATATTCATTTGTATACTATTTCTTTGAAAAAGATATATATTTATTATTTTGAAAAAGACATAATTTTTCATTATGTAAAATAAAAAAATTTATTGCACATAAACTGGATTTGACGGCAAAATTTATATTACAGCAGTATAAAATACTGTTAAATATATTCATTATCCATTCTGTTTTAAACAAATTTACTATTAAAAAAACCCCGACG
>JAAAKQ030106948.1:1607-14194 GCA_010016005.3 Zanna intricata
TCTTCTTTTTGATAATCATAATTTTTTTTCAGAATTATATATTTTATGGAATTAAAAAATGAACATTAAAAATGTTTTTAATAAACATTATAAATGTGAATTACTTTTCAATAATATTTCTTGTTTCCATAACTTAGTCTATCAGTCAGATTTGTAATCAGGCACTAGGGACCAAATTTATAAACCACAGTTGGGCTGAAAAATTATCTGTCACTTTACCCATTCTAAGAAAGTAGAATAAAATATTGCTTAATGTTTTGTGGCTTGTTATAAATTAAGTTAGGTTGTACAGCTGGAAGATATTTTAATAAATATAACTGCAGAAAATTTCTAGCATACTATGTAGGTATTGTGATGTTTGCTATTGTTGCCAATTGTTCCTTTAAATAAATAAATGAATTATTAAATTCAAAAATATGTGTATTTAAAAAAAAGTGATTGTTATTTGAATAATGAAAAGCTTTGCCACTGGAAAAAATAAGACTACTCAAGGTATACATGTTATATTTCCCAATCCCTGCCCAGATTGGCTCAGTGTAAGTTGGTCTATTTAGGCTCTCCTGTAGGCGATCAAAATCAATAGTAACAGTTAAATAATTTTTATATTTATAAATAACAATAAAAAAGACCTAGTACCTGTAAAATGTATAAAAATGAACAAAAATGAATAAAAATTCAAAATTATAAAATATTTCAGGCGAGACATAATTGTATCAACTTTTGTTCATTCAAAACTGGGTAAGATATTTGAAGAAGCAGAACAGTATGTTGCAAAATATAAGAAGGATGTTAAACAAGGCAGGTAACTCAACTAGCTATTAATTAAATTTACTTTACATTGGAATTTCAAATTTCATATCAAACTTTTTAAAGTAGGAGTAGTTAATGAATAGTCAAGCTAAAAATAATAAAATAGTAAAGTTATACAGAACATATCAGTAAGTGTAATAAAAAAAAAAAAACAATGTAAAAAATATTAATATATTTTTCAATTTAATTTACTTCAATCGGGTAACGTTACTGAATGAATGTTGTTTAGGTCTATATTTGTCAGTTTTCCCCTTCTAATTTGAAGGAGTAAAAATATCACATTTCACAGTATATAGTAATTCATTAATTTATTGCTTTCCAGTATCAGTCCTCCGGTCATTCTTACGGCTGTGATGAATGTAAAGCACTCAAAAGTACAAGCAGCATCAGTCAGGATTGTTTTTTTTTTTAAAGTAATGCTGTTAACTACACATGCCAAAAATGACACATTTAAATCTATGTCGCATCTTTATTCTCTTCACTACTTTGGTAGTAAATTTAAAAATTGTGAATAATATTAACTGCACTTTGGTAAGCCTGATGTGCTGATATGCTGATATGCAATTATATTTCGGCTAAATGAAGAAGACAATTTGAAATCATTTCACATTGCATTTTGACTAGCAAGCCTGGCATGAGGTTCTTTTTATTTTATCACTTTTGAGTGACTTTAACTCATAACATAAGTATTTAACATCTATTAATTTACTATAAATCATTTTTGTTGATACTCTTCTAAAAAAATAAAAACATGTGTAAAGATGTTTTTTTTAGTACCTAATATTTGTTAACAGAAAAATGTTCAACAATGGGTTAGTTTTTTTCACTTTTGATGGTAAAAAGATTTGTCTTTTGAAATTTTTTCATTTTATTTCTTATTACTGGTATCAGAAAAAATTGCATTATTATTATGTATATATTGGAGTCTCTTCACCTTACAACATGCTTGTCATTATTGACAACACATTGGAATGTTCCTCGGAGTAGCTCCTAGAAACAGAAAATTATTAAGCTTAGCATTGTCATTTATTATACTGATCAGATAATAATTATAATCATAGCAGCAAATGCCAGGATTTGAATGTTGAATCTTCCAGATGAGTAGCTGAGATATTACCACTTTTCCATGAAGATCAATAATTAATGACTGATAATTAGTAGTTAAATTAATGAATGATAACCGGATCAAAATTGAATAATCTACCCAAGCATTGTTATGTAAATACCTTTCTCTCCCACCACCAGAGAGTCAGGCTCACAATTAAACTTGACTCTGAGGGGGTGCCATCACCTCAATCTATCTGGGTAGTGATGGCAAGCCTGGCAACGCCTTTCCCAACGTCCCATCCAAGTTTTTTGTTAATAGCAGGTAAACAAAAATAAATGTGTGCTGCCCAGATGTTAATTATAAAATTAATCTTCTAATGAGAAAAAAAAATTCTATGAATAAAATTTAGAAAAAAAATAATAACCCAGTAATATCAAACTGGATGGATATTGAGTCTTAACAGTATTTCAGAATATATAATTGACTGTATAGCAAATTATAAGGTGTAAACAAGAAAGGAAATTATTATATTTTAATGATAATTTATTACATAATCTTGAAACTTGTGTGAGAGCATTATTAAAGTTCAGACATAAAAAAAGAATTCAGTACAATTTTGAAAATAAAGTCTGGAATTTTTTTATGGTGTGAAAAATCTCCAGACTATATGAATCTCAAACTACATACTTTCTAATAAAAGGTAAAAATTCTACCACTCATCTGTATAGAGAAGTAAATTCCTGGCTATAAGAAATTAATTTTTTAGAGATTAATTTCTTAATACACAGAAGGAGTTTGAAACAAGCTTCATTTTTGTAAAACAAACTGATTTCATGATTTAATGAATCAATAAAAATCTTTTTTTCATGCATTCAGAATTGAAAGTGGATTGGGAAAAAGTTAATGAGTTAAGGTAGGTTATGTATGCCAAATATTTAAAATTTCTGCATAAAAATGAATTCAATTAATTAACAATTGCACAAGTGAAATTTATGTCATGATAATATGAGTTTTTTGTTTTTTAAAGTCTCTTCTATTGTCACTGAATATTTAAATTCCTAATAACTCACATTTAATCCATAATCTTTATTCTTTTTCTTTCTTGCTTCCTTCTTTATGTCTTTGCAATTTATGTTGATGTGATCCACCTAGCACAGCTTTAAACAGCTTTTTCCTATTGTGATCGTTTCTACTTGCTAATTTGTTTCTATTAGAAATGTAAGATACTTATTTTACAGATCAGAAAAGCATGTGTAGATGATTAAAATGCACTGATTACTATAATAAACAGGTATACTGTTATACAAAAATACATTCATTATTTATAAAAATTAAACAGCAAAGACATTGCATTATAATGCACACAATGCTATATAACTATTCTGTTTTACTCATAGTTTTTAATATTTTCTTCAAAAAAAATTTTTAAATTGCAGTAAGTTTTATTTATTAGAAAAAAGGATTTTAATACATTTTTGGATGAGTTAGCAATCTTCATACTTTCTAAAGCAGGTAACAATCTATTGTTTATAATATCTGCTATTATTAAAAAGCTATATTAGCATGATGCAGCTCTTTAAACTTTGATGTGCTTTAAATATAATCCTGATTGCCCTCTTTTGTAATACTTATCTTGTAGGGATTATTATAACTGGGGGGGGGGGGGGTCTATACAAATCTGACACAATAATTTTGTATTTAGATGAGATCAAAACATATTTCAAAATGTTCTTAGATACTGAATCTTACCAATATCCTTTCTTACCAAACTTATCACTAACAGGAGTCTTGGTGGAGGTGATTACTGTGCAATAGATTTTAATAATCTATAATTACTAAGAAAGTTACAATTACATAAATGATTAAGTCTGTCAGTCTTGGAGAAAATCCTACATTAATGCTAAAGTCAGACATTTTTTCTTGATTTTTTTATTCTGTTTTCCAATTAATTTTCTCCAGTCCCTTCCATGCCTGTACTTCAAATGCCTGCAGTATTTCTTTACACTTTTTACTTTTTTCTTAGGTGTAAAATACCTGAATGAATTCCAACACAAATAGACTCCAAACATTATATATACAGTTTGTACTTCTAAGTGGAATGAATCTAATTTGAAATAGAATGGATTTAGGTGGATTATCAGTTGTTTTATATATATATATATATATATATATAAATAGAAATGCTATTTCTTTTCTTATTAAATGCACAATTTTAATGTTTTTCTGTAGATATTCACTAGCTTGTCATCTTCTATCTGAATTCTTACTTTTGTTTTGTTTTTATTATTCATTTTTATACCACAATCTTTCATAGTTAATTCTGTCTCATAAATCAAATCAATGAATACAAACAAGTGTATGTTAAATTATATTTTAATATTATTAACATAACATTCAGTTATTCCTAAACTGATTTTGTATACCAATAAAAAATGCATTAATACATTTTTTCTTCTTAATTGTTTAGTCATGTATGGCTCTTAATCATTTGGTGGTTCATGCTCTGGTCCCTGCCCAGCTTCTTTCAGATACACCATGTTCCTGCTGGTTGCTTCTTTGATAGTATCCAACCAACAGTTCTTTTTATAACTAATTAATTACACTGTACTTTCATTTTCATTCCTCTACAATTAATAACCCTTTTCAATATATGCATTTATATAAATTCGTATTATTTGTTTTGAAATTGGCTATTTGACTTAAAGCCAAAGCCATGTTACCTTTGTTCATTTCCATGTTACCTTTGTTTGTATTATATTTTTATTTTGTAAAACATTGATTGATTTTTTATAGTTAATTCATGTTGGCTTTGTTTGTTGTGTTTTATATCAAAGAAAAGCTATCTTTGATTTATGATCGGCCACTGATCTATAGCTCCAAACAGCAATAAAGAATGGACAAGTACTTGCTGGCTATAGTGACCTAGGCATAGCAGCGAATTGTTGTCTTTGAGATTAAGAATATTGAAATTAATTTTGTATTGTTATGATAGTTAATATATGTTAGTAATTGAGGTGGTGCAACAACCCATGTAGAAAATATATGACATGTTAACAGCTGGACACAAAAGCAGACGATATAATAGACAGTGCTTATTTTGTTCATGTAATTAGGTTAGTTCATGGAGCTGTTAGGACTGTGGTTGCAAAAACTGTTATCAAGCACAGTAGCCCTTGGAGGCTCAGACATTTGCTCTCATGCTCTAGGGTGACCAAATGGGCTGGTGGCGGGAGAAATTCCAGTAAACCCAAAAAACACAAGATTAGGCTGCCAGCCAGAAGATTCAGATACATTTTTATTTTTATATTTGTGAGTTTTATATACTACTCATATATTTGTGATTTTTATTTTTATATTTGTGAATGAGGTAACATGCAATAGTTGTGGTAGTAATTACTAACAATGTATGGTATACTCATAATAAATCACTAAAGATATTACATAGTGAAATGCTTGCAAAAATATGTTAAATAAGTTGTTTACAAAAAAGATGTTTTAAAATAATTGTTGAAATTAGAATTTAATGATATTTCAGGATGGACAAATTTCTTGGTGATATGAAAAAAACTGCAGCAGAAGCAAAACCAGCTCCTCTCTTTCCTTGGTTAAAAGGAATAAATTCATTTTATAAAAAACTGGACACAAAAACTTTGCGAGCACTTGAGAAATTTGTTGCACGACATGAATTTGAGGACAAAAGACGCAAGGAAGTGAGTAGAAATAAATACTTAAAAAAAAAGAAAGAAAAACAAGCGTATAATATTTTACAAAAAAAATAAAATACTGAAATTAATAAAATGAATAATTAAATTTTCTATTTTAAATTAAATGGAATTTCAAAATTGCTACTATTTTTCTTTATCTATTCTTATTCAGAACAAATTCTATATAAGATTTTTTTACATGTTCAGCAGTTATTTCAACTTAAAATTAAT
Organism: Zanna intricata; assembly: GCA_010016005.3. Taxonomy (NCBI): domain Eukaryota; kingdom Metazoa; phylum Arthropoda; class Insecta; order Hemiptera; family Fulgoridae; genus Zanna; species Zanna intricata. Next base: position 7,401 of record JAAAKQ030106948.1, read on the forward strand.
TCTAAAAAGTTGATTTTTCTTTATAGTGGGATGAGTTCCTTGCAGCTAAACCAGATGTGAATAAAATGGACCCACGAGATATTATAAATATAGACAATGCAATAAGAACAATTGGTGACTACAAACTGAAGACTTCAGATGAGTATAGGGTTCCAAAATCCATGCGTGTATCTACTCAGCAAAAATATACTCAAATTTTGGATATCAGAAAACAGGTATAAAACCTTAATAGTTCAATTCTTTTAATTGAAACAGAAAAAAACAACAAATATATAGTTACGTAAATATTAGGGTACATGCAAATGATGGTTGGTTGGTTGACAGCATGTTCAAAAATGTTACTTTTTCAGCAAAAAGATAAAATTCATTTGTTGCACAATAAATAAATAAAAATATGTGTTTTACATTCCAAGATACGCTCATGCATTTAGCTTGTACACCAGTCATTAGTGAAGAAGAAAGAAACATTAACAGTTGACTTTGATGAATTTATCTATTAATGCTTGTTGTTTATTGGGGACTGTGCTTGGTTTTTCTGTCATTTGAAAATGTCATTAAAACAACTTGCAACCAAACATTGAAAGGAACCTACAGAAAGGGAGGAATAAAACTCATTTGTTGAGGTTGTTTTTTTCTTTAAACAAACTTCTTAGTTTAAACAAACTTCTTGTTTAAACAAACTAAACTTGATAACTTCTGTGGTAGAATATTAGTGTTTCAGTCTTCTTGTGTTAAAGGCACTGAGTTTGAGTGCCCTTCAGACATGACATTTTTTTATAGCTACAAAACTACCATTTAATATTCTCTTGTGCAAGCTTTGATCTTATCTAGTGAATTAATCATCAATATAATTTCTGTAACACAATTTGCTAACAATGGGTAAAAAACTTAGGCAGTATCACAATAGAAAACAAGGTAGTTGTCATATTTATGATACCATACAGACAAAATTGATGCTTGTAAAAAAAAGTTGCAGGGAAAAAGAGTAAAGTTAAGTTTTAGTCAAAGTTAACGTGAAATAAAAGTACAGTTATAGTTAAATATGAAGTTTTTCACTATGCACATAAACATTAATAATATTTGAAATAATAAAAAGCAAATCACATTCAGACATATGAATATGTAATGTAAAAAATTTTCAAAATAATGTAATATAAGAATAATTATATCTAGCAGTTTTGTCTTTTTATATAGAGAACTCTGTGATAGAATAGACAGTTGTGTGCTTTTCCCTTATTTTGCGTAGATGTTCTGTGAATGGTATTAATGATAAGCTGGCAGGAAGTTGAAATAAAAGGTTTGGATGATATGTTTCTGTCAGATTAGATACAAAATATGGATGTGGTGTTCCTAATTGATTTTGAGTTGCTTGCTTGGGACTGTCATTCAGGATCTGAGTGACAATTTAAAAATATATTTTTCTTTAATATTTGGTGAATAATTTAAACTTAAAAACAGAAGAAATGGAAAAAGATAATTAAATACAATATCTAATCTTTAGTCTTGCAAATGAACTGAATTAGATTAATAAATTTTTCTTTCCTAGATTTAAAGATTGGAGGTATTTCATTGTTATTACAATCACAATGTGAATGTTTGCAGTAGTTTAATTAATGCTTTTTAGGATGTTAGAAGCTCTCAAGCTTCTAACAAAGCTTGAGAGCTTCTAAAAACACACGTTCTATCAATATTTAAATTTTATTGTGAATTATGATTTATTGTTTGATTAAATAACTAATTTAGCAAATTAATTCTAAGAATATAATACTGTTCAGTGTCACGGACCCATGATAATGTGTACAAGATAATGCAGATATTTTGTTTCAAACAGATATTTACTTTTAAAATGTTTATTATTTTACGTATTCCAGTTGTCTAATATTTGTATAGAAGAATAATATTTTAAATTCTATTAATATAAACCACCTAGTACAAAATATGAGATAATTTAATATGTTACCTTTATTTTATCATGAAAGTACTTTGTGGGATCCCACATCATCACTCATGACTGAAATAATTTAGTTAAACTGCATCATAAAAATTGTATATTAATTTATTACACAAGTGCTGCTATCTGTTGCAGTGTTTATAAGACTGTCTCCCCCAAATACTGTCTGATCATATCAAATTTAAATTTTTATATCAAATGAATATCAAATTGAAATTTTTATATATTTAATATGTAAAAATTTTTCTAATATATTTCATTTTGTCATTTTTATTAATTTATAATATTCCTACATTTCTTTATTATCAGAAATAGAATGTTTATAGATGGTTTGCCAAATTAGTCAAACCTAATTTATTATTTTCGTAATTTTGATAATGTTCAAGAAATCTAAGCATCTATTTGTTTTCCTTTATAAATACCATCACAATCATTCATTACATTTAATATTATAAATTCTACACAGATATATTTATTTTATTTTGTTTTAAAATATTTTATTATGTGGTTTATTAGGTTTTTGCTGGTTTAAATATTTCTTTATTATAAGATTAGTAATGTTTTCAATGATATTATTAATACAAATATATTTTGTGTATATGTTTTCATTCACTCTTTTCCTTTCCTAAAAGTTGTATGATGTTTATTTCATTATTTAACTTTATTTGTTATTATGTGTGTATATTTTTTATTCATACCTGTATTAAGTGATTAATCATACCTTGTATAAGTGATAGTTTTATGAGACCAAGGGTGAATTGATTTTTTTATGAATTGTTGTGTACTATTAGATGAATATATTTTATATATTGATGTTTCAATTTGGTTGTTCTTGTTTATTTTGGTATGACATCTAAATAATTTAACATACTATTTATTTCAAACATGAATTTTAAACGTTCATTATAAGAATTTAATTTAATATTATTAGATATTCGATATTTATTATGTATGGGGTTATATACAATGAAATATCATCAAAATACCATATTCATATTAAAAGTTGTGTGTGGGGATGTCATGCACTAATTTACTCTCAAAATCCTGCAAATATATTTCTACAATTGCTATTGTAGAAATATGTCATTATATTGTAGAAATTATGTCAGAAATATACTTCTGACATAATTGCTAATAAATGAAATCCTATAGATAGGTATTTTTAAACAATTTTTTATTAAATTTGAAAATAACAGTTTTTATATTATTATTAATAGATAGTATTATTCAGATTGAACAGGTATTTTTACCTTTTTTTTTAACCTCTGGAACCACCGTTAGATATTTCTTCAGAGGATGAGATGAATGGTTTCAGCATGTGTGAAAATACAATGCCTGACCGGGATTCGAACCTGGGACCTCCGGATGAAAGGCTGAGATGCTACCACTCATGCCATGGAAGCCGGTAGAAAATAATTTTTAACTATCGTAGAAACTTAACAGATAGCAGCATTTGTATAAATTAATACAATTTTCTTTATTTTAATTTTTATTATGCAACAACTAAACTATTTCAATTATGACTGAGGATGAAGAATCCCGTTTAAGTATTTTCATGGTAAAATTAAGGTAAGATATCTTATCTCAATATTTTGTACCAGTTGGTGTATATTTATAGAATTTAAAATATAATTTAATAGTACAGAGTAATAATTTCAGTAAAATAATAGAAGAATAAATATGCAAAGCTCTAATATAATCAAAATGTCAACCACTGGGAAGGAATACCTTTTATTACCATATTATAATTTAATTATTATAATTTATTAGAGATTTCTGAGAAACCTTCGCTGTTACTCTTTTAAAATAACAATTATTTGTTCTTTTACCCAACCATTGTTTTTACTCCGTAACTGAATTCTTGGAATTTCAAAAAAATGGATTTATAACTTATGAGGCTTCATTAAAATATACTACAATTGATTTTTTATGTCTGTGTATTGTTTGTTTTAAATTATGTTTTAAAATTGTTGTGCTTTTATTTACAATTGTGCATTTTGTTTTTTCAGTTCTTGTTTACAAAGATGTCCCTTTGCAAACCTGGTAGATGTTTGCATGCATATTATCAGTAAACAGACAAAATGTGAAATTAAGACATGACCTTAGTCAATAATGAATGAAATAATAAAAAATATATCACATTTATATTAAAAAAAAAAAAAAAACACAAAAATGTATGAAATAATTGGCTTAATTTTTTTACACAACTTTTTTTTTCAAAATCATCGTGCTGTGAATGTTGTAGTGTGCTGTGCATGTACTAAAGAATATTGGTGGGGTGAAGCAGATCTTACCCCAGGGTGTATGCGAGAAATAGAAGACCAAGGTTTTGAAATTAAGACAAAATGTGAAATTAAGACATGACCTTAGTCAATAATGAATGAAATAATAAAAAATATATCACATTTATATTAAAAAAAAAAAAAAAACACAAAAATGTATGAAATAATTGGCTTAATTTTTTTACACAACTTTTTTTTTCAAAATCATCGTGCTGTGAATGTTGTAGTGTGCTGTGCATGTACTAAAGAATATTGGTGGGGTGAAGCAGATCTTACCCCAGGGTGTATGCGAGAAATAGAAGACCAAGGTTTTGACTCTTGGCCAGCTAGGTAGAACAATTCTTCTACTGGTTGATTTGATACACACATATCTTCCCAGATATCCGAGGTTTGCAAGTGCTTAGGTAAGTTCCCCTAATTGGTACACGGCACAATTTCTGTCATAACATGCTGCCTTTAGGCATAATTCAATTAGGTTTGGTTTGGTTGACCCTGGACTATGCCTGGAGTGTAGAGTCAATGACACCGTGGACCATGTCCTTTATGTTTGTTCCCGGTATGAGGCTTTAAACCCGCAGAGAATGAACAATTGTGGCTGCCTTCCTCTGATTCCTTACACTGTGAAGATTGGCTGAGGAGTGTAGAGTAGGATCGCAGATGGCTAGGGACCGCCGGGGCAGTTTGATTGGTCGGAGTAGGCATATTGGCATCAAGCCATGGTTATATAGCAACAAATTTCTGATTTGAGAATGAAAGTTTTATTGTCGGCAGGATGGTGACTGCACTGTCGAGGGCATGGGTCCCATGCAGCCGTGAGGTGTAGCATCATCCAGAGGCGGCAGTTAGGTTTGTAACTGCATGGTAGTCCATGCCTTTGGCAAGCCATGAGGTGTAGGTCTCAATCTTAAGGATGGCAGTTGTGATAAAAGTAAATGTCACGCGGTGATAAGTTTGATTTAATTTAAATTGTACACAAGTTCAGTTAATCTGGTAGATTCCTACCTATAAGGGAACTAGGTGTAAATTACCATTGTTGCGAGCAACATTTTCTTTGGTGTGTTTATTAACTAAATTCTGATAACAATAAATGGGACATTTACAATCACAAGTAGCATGTTAAATTGGAGAACTAGGCATGGGGTTTGTGCTTCTGCAAACTCTGTTAGCCTGATCAGTGGGCAACGAGTAGGAGAAAATATTCGAAAGATGCCTACAGCGAAGACAAAGACTGAGTCAAAATTCACTGAGATAAATGCATACAGAGGCATCTCAAGTGAGTCTAGGCTCATAACTGTGATATGTAATTAGTTTGAGGGTCAATACGACAACTCCCGGTAAAGCCCATCACGACTAGAATGGGAGGGATGGTGTGGCGACTGGAACATCACAAGGTAGGTCTTCCCCTACAGGGGTTGGGATGGGGAGAGGCTGACCAGTTCTGGATGAAGCAGAGGCCAGAATTATTATCACCACTCTGTCCCAAACCAGTTGTAAAATTATTAAGCCTCCAGCTGGTCTGAAAAATTCCAAGTTAGACTGTTAAAATTTGTACTTATGACATGAAATAAATAAAAATTTACTATAATAACAGTCGTGGTATTAATTAGTGGATTGTAAAACATTTGAATTGTTGTTGCTACCTTAATATTATCTTTAAAAAGTCATTTTATTTTTAAAGGTAATTTGATAATTAAATGACTATTTAAGTATTAGTTGAAAGCTTTCTTATTACATTATTATTTCTTATAAAATAATAAATTTTACAGATTTTTCATATAAAATGTTCATTCAATAATAAAGTATTAGATCTAAGAGAAGCAAGAGTTAATATGATAAAAAGATTCCAAAAGTTGCATGTAGATTTGAAGAACATTCATAAGGAAATACCTGAAGGAACCCAAAATTTTCCACCTGAAATACCTGTTATAAATTATGATACAGAATTTCCTGAGAGACGATATCAGGTAAGTATTTTTTCTTCCTATTTTCACCAATAAATATAATAGTTCTGAAAAATTCATATAGTTTATAGAACGAATACTTTGATAGAAAGATCCTTCATATAATATTGCTATATTAGATGAATGTTAAAATTATAATATAGTAATTTTTTGTCTCATTCTGGTCTGTCTAGGTTTTAGTAAAAGACTTATTTTTCATGTTCAGTTGAATTAAATTCTGTCCAGATTTTGTGGAAAAATTTTATTTGTTTACTTTCATTTAACAAAATTATCTTGTGCCAAACCTAAAAAAAATTGTTTTGCGACACCATTTTTTTGTGTTTTAAATGATTTTCTAAAACATTACTAAATTTGTAGTCCTATTAATTATTAGAAATAATGGATCCTACTTTGTTCAATTTTTCAGATCAGAAACCTGATAAAACCATCAAATTTAACCTTTAAGTTCCAAGATTTTCAGTAAGTGTAAAAATCAAACTGAAATATTTTGTTATTTGTGATTAAAAATGTATTTATGAATGGATGTTTCAAAGGACTTTTTTTATTTATCTCAATGTGTAGAAAATATCCTGAATTTTTTCCCCATTTATTTATGGAACA
>JAAAKQ030106970.1:8187-21807 GCA_010016005.3 Zanna intricata
TATGTCGATGGAAAGTGAAATATAAAATATTTATGTAGATAAATCATTTGATTTAATAGAGAACTATTCTGGTTTCCTCAATAAAAATTCTGTGCATTAGTTGATGAGGCTAAAAAATATACTAAAAAAGAATTAGAGTGCGAAAATTATTAAGAAATCTGTAGAATAATAATGTACTCTCATCTGGATTGAAAATGAAACTCTTTGACACTATTCAGAGTAATCGATGAAAATAGGAAAAAAGAGAAAACCAAATTTATACCTTAGGAAAAATAATAAATACACTAAAGAAAAAATCATCCTTTTGTGAAACTAAGCCAAGTATGGAATTTAGGGTACAATAACGTGGTACATAGGGATGCAATTATAATTATTGTAATTTTGTAACAATAGTAAGAGTACGAATACGAGTATCCGTACCTTAATTAATTTTTGCATAAAATAAATGTATTACAGGTTTTCAAAGAAGAGACCCAGGATTTAGACTTTTTTTGCAAATTTGTTATTTACTTGTATCATTAGTTACAATCTATTAAAAAAGCCATAAAAATGTCATTTTTTAACTAGGTTTTTCATATCATACACTATAGCATAAAAGATTTTGGTCCGTATAAGTAAAAATAATTTCTTAAAACTTGATGTGTTATTGCCTCCAAATTCTGCCAGAAAATTTTGGTATAAACGTGTTCAAAAAAAGAAAAAGAAAAAAATTAATTAAAGATTAATGAATTGAAAATTTCTTAACTGTAACTTCTTTCTTAATTTAAGAGGGACGGAATTTTACTATTGCATAATAGCTCTGGAAGTACAATAGTTTGCAAAGTTATTAAATCGTTAGCTCGAATTAATACAGAAAACTTAGGTAAACTTTCAGTATGTGATACAAATAACAATTCTCAGTATAAATTTTTAATTTGAGCGATTACTTTGAATACAACCTGCGTGACTGAAACCAACAACGCAGGAAAATTAAAAATATTTATATTCTGTTTTTCGAAGTGCCACAAATAATTGTTTTGAAAATCGTATATCTAAGTAAATGAATAGTCTTTTGAAAAAGGTCCTGTTTTGATAAACGGTTTCAGTTTACTCGTACATCCACACAGCTACAAATTTATAAATTCATGAAATCTGCTTCAGCGTTTACTGCCGTCCTACATTTTAACAGATCTTCCCTAGGTAGGCGATCCATATTAATTTTTCTTCCTTTGGACGTTAATATTATTTTCCGTTGTCGATAAGTGGCATTAATATAAACTAGTAAAATTATTATCGTATAAATGTTCGGTCAACGTATTCATTTAATTGGATTTTATTTATTAGATTTTATCTACCGATCTATTAGTATCAGATCTTAAATTATAATTATGATTCCTCATGATTACATCTTATCACTGCCAATGGGTTTTTGACGGTTATTGATATAGCTTTCGTTTGAATTCATGGAAAGTACCTTGTTCACTGTTAAATTGTCTATGCAAGTTCTTTGCCTTCGCATCTCGAAACGCATTATGGTATTCCTTATTTTTCCAGCGTTTCTTGCAACGTATTAAGCGATTTTTGGTTTATTATTTCACCTTTCAGATTTTCAATTAAGTTGCTGATTCGTTATTCCATTCTTCTTTTTTTTAAACAAACGAAATGAAACAGAACAGTTTGCTCGCTTTTCACATTATAAGAGATTTTACATGTTAGAATTCCAGGTACTGCATCTTAATTGTATCTTCTGCCTTTTAAGACGGAATAGATGTCATTAAAAAAATACACACACAAACTAACAAAAAAAAAAAACACTAACATATACACGTACACTAACACTACAAAAAAAATAAAAAAAATAAAAATGGGCTGTGAATGAGCGTGTGTTTGATGGTGTGGATATCCCCCGAGACCGCGTTATGCTTAATTGCGGGTCCGGTCTCGGGGCAAAGAATGGTGAGGGAGGTTTAGTCGGTATTGGCAGGTTATTTTACGCCTAACAATACCTTGGCGGAGTCTGTTAGCCTGATAGCTAGCCTAGGACGGATAGCGTCCTGGGTCCCAGCCCGACACCCCACGATGACCCCGTGGTGGGATGAGTAAATGGCATTCCTTCATCATCGACAAAAAAAAAAGATGTCATGAAATAAGATGTTCACACATGATATTTACGAATTTGGATTTTCCCTTGACCGGAGTATTATTGGTTGTCTTTCATCAACGATCTTTCATTAAATAAGAATTACGGTGTAACGTTTTTTGAATCATTCGTTTGACTGCTTTTACGATGTTCAACATTATTTATTTTTTGTACCTTCTTTTATTACCTTCTAAACTCAGTATATTACTACATACTACAATCCGCATTATCTGTTTTATACGCTCCAATCTTTGTCTTCCACTTCAGTTTTTTTCTTTAACCCTTTTCTCATTTTCCATATTAACTGAATCCGGATATACGTCTTAATAGATGGCTCACCAACTTAATTCATCTCGTTTCAAGATTCTGCCACGAAGTTTTCTTCTCTCCCGTGAGTCTTTATACATTTTTATTTCGAATTTTATCGATTCCCCTAATTTTCAACATCCTGTGGTACCAAAGGATGTTTCAAAGAGTTCTAGTTCTTTTTATTTTTCCTACTTCTCTTGTTCCCTATCATGGAACTCGCTAGGTTTTTGTTCATGACTTTTTTTTGTCTTCATTTATTTGACTGGTTTGATGCAACTCTCCAAGATTCCTTATTTAGTGCCAGTCGTTTCATTTCGGTATGCTCCCTACATCCTATATCCCACATCCCTAAGAATTTGTTCTACATATTCCAAACGTTTCCTGCCTGCAAACTTTTTCCCATCAACCTCTCCCTCCAATAACAAATAACAAAGTCCCTCCAATAAGGCATCCTGTCTTATTCCAGGATGCCTATAAGTCTGTCTGTTCTTTTAACTAAATTTTTGTATTGCTTCTTTCTTCATCAATTGTTTGCAACACCTTTTTATTTTAACTCTTTATTTTAACCATCCATCTGATTTTTAATATTCTCCTATAGCACCACATTTCAAAAGCTTCTAATATTTAACTTCTCCGGTACTCCGATGGTTGAAGTAAATATTGTATATAAATATTGTATGCTCCATACATATACTTTCAAAAACGTTTTCCAGATGTTTAAATGAATTTTTTTATGAAAACAAATTATATTTCTTACTAAAAGCCCTTGCTTGTGCTATTGGGCATTTTATATCGCTCCTGTTTCTCCATCTTTAGTAATTCTTCTTCCCAAGTTACAAAATTCTATCCGTAATCTTTTCTCTTCTTATTTTTATATTTAGTGGTCAATCTACATTATTTCTACTGCATTTCATTACTTTCGTTTTGTTCTTGTTTACATTCATGCGGTAGTTCTTGCGTAGAACTTCATCCATGCCATTCATTGTTTCTTCTAGATCTTTTTTACTCTCAGCTGGAATTAATATATCATCAGCAAATTGTAACATCTTTATCTTTTCACCTTGCATTGTTACTCTGGATCTAAATTGTTATTTAACATCATTAACTGCTAGTTCTAGTAAAGATTAAAAAGGGGATAGAGAACATCCTTGTCTGACTCCCTTTTTTTTTTTTATTACGGCTTCTTTATGTACTTGTTATTACTGTTGCAGTTTGGTTTCTGTATGGTGATGTTGAACGAAGAGTGTATTAGGAAAGGAACGGTGCGTTCGCATAAAAAAAAAAAATAGTTTATGGTTTGTCGGCGTTTATTCTTTCATTAATTTTTTTATGATCATATTTATCTACGTGAACTACACGATATATTTTTAAAAAAAGCCATAACGTTTTGTGCATTCACGCGCGTGCTTGTGGACACACAGCGTGTAACTTGATCGACATAATGCCCTCCCCTTTTGTAAACAGTATATTAGCCTATTTATTTATATACTTGTAGAGTTTGTGTGACACGATATCATAGTCATTTTTCTTGTAAAAACTATTCGTCTGATTCGTTCCAATTTATGGAACGGTTTGAAGAGTGAATGTTAACTGTTTAATTTTTTCTGTCCTTTAATAAGATTATTTTTTAATAAACTCATTCGAATGATATTTTGATATCAAGAATCTTGTGCCAGGCGAGTTATCTAAGGATTAGTTCTACGGTACAAGTTCCTACTTTAGTAAAATTAATTTATTTAACATTTAGATTTTACGGTTAGACTTATATAGTAGACTGTTTGTTATCTTGTGGTAGGCTGACTTCCGGAAAACATCCGAGCGTAAAATCTTTTTGCAAAAACCCTGTAGATCTTGGAAACTACACGTAAAGAGAGAAATTAGATTTAGTTTTCTTTGAGTTCGTTTAATGGATTGTATTGTAGATATCATTTTGTTACGATACTTCTTTTTCTATTCCTCGGAGAAATATTTTTAAATGCTAAATGCTCTAAGAATGCCGATCATTATGTTTTTTTTTTTTTTTTTTTTTTAACCTCCGGAACCACAGTTAAGTATATCTTCAGAGGATGAGATGAATGAATTGTAGCGTGTATGAAAAATGCCATGCCTGACCAGGATCCGAATCCGGACCTCCGGATGAAAGGCCGAGACGCTATATATTGTTTCAGTTAAATTCATAAGAATACTGACGTCTATTACAAATTAATTGCTTTCATAGCAATGATACTATTTTAAAATGGAAAGTATGTCGCTGATTAGACCTATTACTCAGAAGTTGAATTAGGGATAATTTGTTATAGTCGTTTAGTATGATAGTCTACGCTATTCTGTTGAGCAGCCGAATTGTAAAGCCGCTACTGTATTCGCTTTTAAATACTTAATTTTGTTATAAAGGTTAACCCGTTTCAATTTCTTTTGCTTAACCAAGAACGGTGCGATAGAAAATATTTCGTTATTACTTCTTTAATAGTGATTGTCTTTTTACTTATTTATAGCGATTTTTGAGATGCGGATTCATTCTTAATACAGTCGGATCTTTGTTGTTCAGACGGAAGACTATTATTTTATTTTAAGATATTTGCGATCACCTTATGTTAAGAGTCGTTTTGGCAAGCGATCTATTGCAAATGAAGAGAAGGGAGAAAGGAATTTTTGCCAGTTTTTATACTTGCCTTATAGGTTATGTTTTGTAGCGTATTTACCGGTCTACTTCGTATAAAAGAATAATACCGGAAACATTTTACTTCTTTCGTTTCTGTTTTTTGAGTAATAAAAATCGGGTTCGTAACAAATGACATATTGAACTATTCTGTTAAACTATAATTCCTGAAGCGTTTATGTTGGAATTAATTTTGAAATTGTATATTTTTAGTTTATCGAAAATAAGGGTTTTTTGTATTTTTCTTGTCATTTTTTTTTTTTATTAACCATCTAGCTTTCTACGTGTGAAGATTCTCTACTGTTTATTTAATTTTAGAGTACAGTTATGAACGATTTATTAAATTGAGCCGTTTGTAACCCATCGACTTGTGTGAGGGTGTTTAGAATCGTCGGTAAATTGAAGGTGCTGTTACTTTTTAGGTGCTCAAAACACCCGTACGTTAATCGATATTCATTCGTTAAATTTATGATTAATTTCGATCTATTATATCAGATTTATTCATTGAATTGATGAATACGATCGTCTATAATCTTGACAGTCGAGGGCCAGTTGCTTAATTGTTAGAGGATTTGTGATCTTTTAGTAGATGGTATAATCTCAAATCGGAAATAAAGTTTCGGATATTAATCTGGTAGTAACGTATTAGCGATAGACAATTCTGTCACTTGTTTTCGTATTACAAAGGTTTTCTGAAGGATTTTGTATAATTTTTCTCGTAAGGTATTTTAATTATCGTTTGTATCTCTAAGCGGGAATACGCATACTATTAGTTTACTTATCATTTGAACCTTTTATTAATGTCAGTCGAGCATTACATTTTAGTATACAGTGTTTGCGCTAGATGCACGATTCAGAAGGTAACCGGTTATTCGGTGAATGATTCTTAAAATTAATTACCTTTTACATCCTTGTCTTTCAGCCATTAACATGTTTGTTCGAGTGATGAATACTATATGTGAAACTACCTTAACACATCTCGACGGACGTATGAGTTTTTTTTTTGCGTTAGATTACTCGTTCGAAGTTTCTAGCATGTATTTTTTTCATGCAATTGCAAAAGAATTAAAATAATAAACATTTTTTTTTAAACAAATGATTAAAATTTTTCCCGCATATTCTTTACGCTTATTCTAGAGCCGTTTTACGACGTTTGTAATAGATTTCGCAACCCGAACCACGGTTTTATAGGCGACTTGACACGAGACAATATCGTTGCACTGTTACAGCCGGTGTCATTACTTTGAAATTAGCATAAGACTCGTTTTGCCCTTCAGGTTCTGTACACGCGTCACAGCCGTAATGGTACCTGTAGTGTAAAATAAATTTAAGAACTAATTTAACGGTTTCTGTTCTGAAAAGCGCTTTACACGCAATGTCCCTATTCGCACCCATCGAACTTTTGTCAGTACCATTCTTTAATTATTTCTTTGGAGAGCGATGGTGGAAGGGTTTATATGTAGGGAAGTTAGGAAGGTTCAGCGCTTCGAGAGCCGTTACTGGTGCTTGAGAATGAGAGGTATACGTCTAATAATGCAATTTAGATATACTTAATTTTCAAGTTCGGTCTTACAAAAGATTAACTCTGTATTTCCTATTTAGTTAAGAATAGGAAGTAGAAAAAGGTCTGATCTTCATTTAAAAAAGCAAATTTAATCGCAAATGTGTATACATAAACTTATTTTGTAATATATGAAAAATTGAATTAATTTGATCTAATACATACAATGGTAATTTTGATATCGTTCCTAGTGAAATTAAGGGTTGAATTTTCCTTATTAAAGAATTAAAAAGAAAATTTGATACAAACTCGGTAATGAAGAAAATTTTTATTTATAAAACAAGCCCTAAATGAATAATATTGAATTTCAGCTTTCCATAAAATATTCTGTAAATCAAATTAATTATTTTAACCTCTATAAAATACCATGTAGTGCCAGGTTTATTTTACTGTTTACTGAACTAAAAAAATTATACTGTGCAAAGTATTTTACAATTTTTTCCTGAATTTCTCCGGTTTGGCGATATCTTAATGGTTTTTTCCGTTATGTAAGCTGCAAAATCGGGAATTCTTGCGATCAGCACGCATTCCCGATTAGCTGTATTAGCTTTTCGTTCTTAAAACGTGAATTTTCATCCGGTTTTAAAAATAAAAATTTAATTAATTGATTTAAGGAGATCTTTCGTGATCCTTCTCGGCCTGTAATTTCCCGGGAACTCTTTCGAATGTTAATTTTTAAATAACGATTCAATTGTACGTCTGATGTCAGTCATTCTAAAAGTTATTCGTTTCGTTTTGCAAGCGGATTATTTTTTCAAATCATTATTTTTTGTTAAATTTATTCTGACCGATATGTTTTGTGCTGAGGTACTTCTACCGCTCACAGCCATGAGAAAGAGTGTATTAGATATTGAAAAAAAAATTTGATCAGTATAGTTCTTCCGGCTGTTACAATGTCTTTTATGCACTGCCCTACTCAACAATTTTTTTTTGTAGTGATGCTACGCTAGGGTACGATAATAACACAACTTTTTCCAAAAATATCAGGCAGTCCTTTAACTTGTAGTAACTAACATCAATTACTGGTCAATTGTTATGCCGGTCGTTCCATACTGAACATCATCTGAGAAGCGAAAATTTGATTCCTCTATGACGTGCCGAAAATGACTTACGAATCGTTTTTTGAACGATAAACTGGAAAGTTTAGTTATAAACTATAAAATTTAATTAAAAATGAGGGTTATACGGTAGTTTTAATCTAGATTACATTAATAAAAATAACCGATCCGGCCCTAAGCGGCACGAAGTGGTACGTATTTTATTTTTTGAAAGCTATTTACTCGAAAACTTTTTGGATAATTTTAATGCGGTTTTAGCAGCGGATAAAGAATTTACATTCATCAGAAAATAAGATTCTTTTGGAGAAGTCAGTGATGTACTACTGATCGATCCGTTTTAGCAAAACGAATAATGACACGATTACGCCACTAAAGTTTTTAGCAACTAGCTTACTAGCCGACTGTTGTGTTCACTAACACCGACCGTATCGGTCAGTTCTTTTACCGGTAGTTATTTAGTAAATTGCCTTTCAGGCTGTGACTCGTCAGACCAGTCCGGTAACCTTCCCCCACCGATCCGTCGTTCGTTACTGTACCGAACTCACTTTTCGACTAAGAAAAAGAAGTAACATAGAATAAACCGTAAAAAAATAAATAAACCGTCATAAATTTATCTGTACTAAATTTATTTATATATTTTTAATAATGAACTGTAATTATCCCGTGAATTTTCTGCTTTATTTCATAATTCTATCATTATGGATGATTCGATCTCCGATCTGTGTTACGTAATTGTACCACACACGGCCCGAGTTGACGCATCATTTAAACTTTATAACACACGAGATACGTACTCCAAAACCGCGTGGTTTTCGAGGTCATATGCATTTACACGCATAACATGAAGGATCTTGTTCTGAAACGTAGATGTCGACTTAAAAATAGTCCCTTTAAAAAAATAAATAATTGCTTTGTTGTCACTTAAATAGGTAAATAAAATACCTACATCTAATCAGAGAGTAAACGTCTTTTAGGATACTCCCTATGTTTTCATAAATTTTTCTGAAAAGTTAAATTATTCTGCAGTTTGATTTTTAGGAGGAGGACATCTATTATATTTGATTTATTTTGTTTTGAAGCTACTGTCATTTTGTCAAACCTTGCCATCATTTTCTGTAATTGAACTGCTAAATTCGAATGTTTTACTTGAAATGTCAGAATTCTAAGTTTCTCTTCTACTTTATGAAAATATTTCACCGATGCATGTGCGTGTGGGAACAGGAGAGTCAACAATATACGTGATCGTACAGTCATTTCCTGTAGCAATTTTGATAGAATCAGTCACCTTCTTGGATCGTTACACAACCGGTTTCATTTTTAGCGTAGTTCTTTCCACTTTTATTTGTCAGAAACTTCGTTAATAATAATAATTTATAGATCATTTTTTAGAAATTTGTATATAACTTAATTCCCTTACAGGTCGAGATCAAGGCATGATATACTTTAAGTGTTAGTTCTAGGGTCGTTTCGTACCGGAGGTCATTTTAAATTTTGTTAATCGAATATTTTTGTACATTTCTTTGTTTTTATTATTTATCTAAAACATTTGTAACAAAAGGAATTAAATAACAAAATTTGCACGTACATAACTTACATTGTCATTTTTCTTTTCTCGTCTTTAAACTTGGTTGACCTGACTGAACGATGGACTAACTGAATTCGATAAATGACTCGCTACCGTTAATAAGGTAGCGCAAATTAATGGTTGATATTCTTTTATTATTAATCGAATAAATTTGGAATTTTATTCGGTTTAACGTAGTATACGCCACAGTTACGTAAGGACTTTTAGAGATATGATGTAACGAAGAATCAACTTTGTTACCTGAGTTATCCGGTTGGATAGTAGGGAGCAGCACTACAGCATGATCGGATGACATACCGTACTTGTTAACAAGCTTGCATAAATCTCAATGTGCAGGCGCAGTGGTTTCTTTCCGAGTTCTTATTTAAGTTACGACGGAATTTACTTAAATTTTTGAAATTATTTCTTGTAACAATAGGAACAATGTATTATTAGTTTTATAAAAGTGGGTTTTTATTTAAAACCGCTTCTTTCAAAATTATATGTGGTATATTCTACGAACAGAATAGCATCCGGCTAAATATTTTTAACAGATTTCAAAAAGGAAGGAAATTCCCAGTTCGATGTATATGTAATTCTTAACAGTTATTTTCAAGTTTAGCCCTTGTCACATCAAACAGACCTTTTTGGGATATTTTATAGGAAAATTATGTCGGTGTTCCCCGAAGTAAAGATTTTCAGAAAATATAAGCAGACGATTTTTTAACGATAAATTGGTTCGTCTACCTACTTGGTTTGAATTTATCTAAAATTTGTTGTTTGTCATCGCTTAATTCATTAATTGGATATTATCGTAATTTATCAAGTTTGTATAACCTGATGGTATTTTGGTATTTAAGGTATTTTTAGCGAAAATTCACTAAATTTAATCGAAAGAGTTAAAATACAAAAATAATATATATTGCTGCATTTCAAAGTAGACTCTGAACGGCATTCTTTCTATTATTTATATGTATTCCTTTTCTTACTTCTATTAAGAAGCAGGTTTCTCACCTTTTTTGCGAACTATTTTTATTCAGGCAGGGTTTTCGTATGTTTAATTAGAACTAATTAATATGTAATAAAATAAAATTAAAAGACAACTAAATAAATTTCTTAAAAATAGTATCTATTTCAGGCAAGAATAATAATACATTTTCAATTCTCGTTCAAATTTCCCCGAAATGAAGGTTAATTCTCGGCAATTATTTTTAATTTGGCGCCGTCTTGGAAAGGTAGAAATTTTAAAGAACAATTAAAAATGTCTGCGTTCCTGATTGCAAAATCAGAAACATCTTGAGTTTTGTGATTAGTATATCGAGTAAAATATTACTATATTGAGAAAAAATGTGGATACTTCAGCAGTATTCTAAGTCGATAAATAATAAAACTGATACGCTTTCCAAGTTTACTTATTAACTAATTACAATAGTTTATATTTTTTGTTCAGCTTTGTGAGCTGTTGAATCCACATAGTTACTATATTTTTGTAGAAATAAGTAAAACAAAAAATTACTAGTCTAGTTTTTGTCATTAAAAAATAAACTACTTGACGTAGTGTTTCTAAAGAAATTTTTTTACAGTATTGAGCTACGTTAAAAATAAATAATTATATAAAAACTTCACTTAATTTTGCACATTATAATACTGTATATAAAAATAATGTCAAACTTTAGAAATTTCTAAGCTCCGCATAATTTACTCTTGATTCATATGCTAATTTTAATTTTAGAAAATAATGGCTGCGTTGTCATTTACATGCTTATATTAGTATTTTTTTTACATTTATCTTTTAAACTGTTTTAGAAAAATGAATGAACTTATCAGCCCACTCAAAAAAAAAAGTATCTTATCATAGAACACTGTGAACTAGGAACTTTGATTATAGTAATTGTTGAAAGTGGTTTGTTTTATGCATAATCTTTTTTGGCATCAAAGATAATGATACTTTTTTGTGTATGAGATCTATCTTTATTTACAAGAACTTAGAGATAAAATTGCACAATAGCATTTTTCAAATATCACTTTTACATTCTGCAAACAATATTAATTATTTATAGAACTATTCTGTTTTGAATAAGTAGGGTTTTAATAGAATGGGTTGTGTCTACATTCTGTTTAAAGGCTGAGTGTGCAGGTTCAAAGGGGTATAATAATTTGAAACTAAATGAATAGTACTATTATTATAGTATGTTGTATAATTTTTTTTTTTACAGATCTTATATCATTTTAAGCGTATATCTAGTGAGAATAAAAATAGTACTTTTATCATAAGAGATACGCAAAAAACTATACTTGATATTTGATGGGGAGATTTGCTCTTGCCTAAAATAATTTTAGGGTATTGAGAATTTTAAGTTTTCTTTTAAATTGTGTTTTTAGTCTAGTTTAAGTTAATAAGTCCTTTTTAAAGTTTATTTTTTTTTAGTTGGCACTTGCAGTGTCACTCATGGGGCATAAAGGAATAACATGGGCATCCATTCATGAAAATTCAAAATGTATTACATGTTGGGAAACAGAAATTAAATTCAAATCAAATTAATTTAATTTACAGGTTGACAAATTTATTATTTTTTTGTCTCTTTTTGTACCAGTTTCTAACTGTTTATCAGAAGACTTATTATAATGTAATTTATCTGTTTATTTATTAAATTTATCTGTTAAATTGTGATAATCTATGTGTGTT
Source organism: Zanna intricata (assembly GCA_010016005.3). Lineage (NCBI taxonomy): Eukaryota > Metazoa > Arthropoda > Insecta > Hemiptera > Fulgoridae > Zanna > Zanna intricata. The sequence goes on from JAAAKQ030106970.1 coordinate 20,144, forward strand.
TGCGCAGAAGGGGAGGGGTGTCGTGTCAGAAAGAGATAGAGTAAATGTTAGAGGATAGAATGGATAGAATCACGTGCGCACATCACAATTTTTGAGGTTAGGCTTATGGAATTTGACAAGATTTTTACAGTTAAATGATGCTGCCTTGTTAAAAGAAATGTATTCTTCTACATGGGTTATTCATTAGTTAATTACATTCATTTTCTTTGAACACTATTGCTATGGAAAATTGAATCATTCCATTTAGTCAATGAATTTAAAACCTTGTAATTTTTTGAAACACGAAAATTATGCATTAACATTCACAATTTTATTTTCTTCAAATTATCAACATTTGAAAAATTTTACATTTTCTAGATTATTGGAATTTTATTTTTGATAAAGGTAACATCAAGCCACAATGTGGAAGCCTGTATAACTATGTCAACACATCTATAGAAAGAGTGAATTAAATGAATCATTTGTTTCGAGAAATAGAAAATGTAACATTTCACATGTGTCGTCAATGTAGTACAAAGCCACGCACTTATTTTTTTACCACTATTAGGTATACCTTCAAAGAATGAGATGAATGAATTGTAACATGTGTGAAAATGCCATGCCACATTCTACTTACAAGGATCTGTTGAAAAATAGAAATGGTAACAGGATTTTTTTTTGTTTCTGATTATTCTCAGAACTAATGGGAAGTTTCATGGATTTGTGGTATGACTTTCCAATGACATAATTCTCACAGACATTCCTTGCAAATAGGAGCCCCATATCAAAAAAAATACAAGAATTATTTTTTTCATCAGCTCGAAAGTTCTCGGCAAATCAGGTTGCTTTCTTGCCAAAGAACTAACTATTGAAAAGATTAATAACTTTAATGTGAGATAATCTTTTTTTTAGGTACGATAGGTAGAAAGAAAAAAACAAAAATATTTGTGAAAATAACCATCTAAGGAGGTCACTTAAATGAGAAAATATGATACATACTAATATTAAACATTCTAACATCAAAAGCAAAAAAATAAGTAATAAATCTTTCTTGTTCCTCATGACGAGAAAATGAAAAAACTCTGAAAATATCTATATTGCAGGAACACAGACCCAAGAAACTTTTTTTGTCAAAGGAAGAGGCCACTGAGTGAAAAATAGTAAAGGACCTTTTTTGGTTTAATTAATTAGCTTGAAATTATCTTTTTTTTTTCTCTGATTTTTTTTTTTGGACATGTCTGTCCATATAAAGAACCATTTGCCATATTAGATTTGCCCTTCTCTGGAGGCCGTAGTGCATCAAAAATAGTTCTTTTTGCTAAAAACAGGTGAACCCAGTGAAAAATTATAGTTCTCTATATTTATGTCGGTGGTGGATTTGTGGATAAAAACAATTTGGGAGATCTGTTTGGGAGTATACCCCCTTAAATATTTACTCAATAAGGAGGAGAATAAGAATGAAAACATGAGAACATTTCATTTTGAAAACAAAAAAATTCATAGAATTGTGATCCAATCCAGTCCAAGGATGCATTCTTTTCAAAAACCTTTTTAAAGAAAAAGGGGGAAGTAATAGATATAAGGTTTCTCCTGATGAAGGAAGTTTCAGATCTCAAATACAATCTAATGTCTGAGTTCATAGAGATATTTTACAAGTTCAGGCTACAACACCCCTTTGTACAGTA